>JAODAL010010257.1:0-106167 GCA_025379985.1 Phyllomedusa bahiana
CCAAAAAAGGATACCGAAGGCATACAATTACACCATGCCAACACTCCACAGGACTACCAGCAAGGCATACAATTACACCATGCCAACACTCCACAGGACTACCAGCAAGGCATACAATTACACCATGCCAACACTCCACAGGATTACAACTGAACTCACGCCACCCTCCGTAACATGCAGCACATCAAAGGTACACGCCACTGAATACCCACTAGAAGCCTTGCTTAGTTACAGACCAGGCCTACACAACACAGGCCAGGGGTGAGATCTATGTAAACCCTGCCCCCAAAATGGACACTAGCACTCAGTTTGTGGGGTCCAATCACCACATCATGCAATGTTGTGCAGATCTGCTCTAGACCAATAAAACTATTAAAGAAAAAAAAGGTGATGTCTGAGGGCAGCCAGCCAAGATAAGTTTACAAACTTTTAGGTGAAAACCCTATCACCACCACCAGAGGTACTGTGGGATTTTTAAAGACTCAAGAAACTTGTTAATGCAGGCCTCTAGCTGTACGTGTTCTCCGAGCGCCTCACACAGGACAGGAAGTGCTATCCAGGTTCCCTACTAGCGATCTGACCCCACAGCACAAGTTCTGATCTCCAAAGAAAAGGCCTCTGGCTGCAACCGGACCCCCAAACAATCACAGGATGCCAGCCAACCAGTGCCGCCACCGACAGCATTAGGGGCAAAGATCCTTCTCATCACATCATACCTCAATATGTCTGTAGGTCCTCAGCTTCTGCTATACTCTTCTGTACAGTGGGGCACAGTAACCCTGGACACACAATAGTCAGACAACCCACATATGCCCATGTATGCCTGCACCATAGCATAGATCAGGGGCTTGAAGGGGTTGTGTAGTTGTAAAACAGAAAAGCCTTCAGGAGAGCGGGGTGAAGGGAAGAAAAAGCAAACCTTACCAGCAGCACTGAGCTCTGGGGCACCTACTGATGACATCACAATCTGCATGTAACCCTGCAGCCAATCACAGATCTCAGCAGCTTGGTATGGGCTGGTTTGGAAAGGTGGGTTATTTCAGCCCCTCACCCGGCCCACCATTTTTAGGCCCAAGAACCCCTTTAAGTCACTGGTATAGATGAGCAATACTCCCAGCACATCCCACCATCATGTCTGGAAAAGACCCTCAGGGAAGTTATCAGAATCCCATCACCTATCCACAGCAGAGAGGGGTCTGAGCTGCTTGTACCCCTCCTGATTAGAGCAGGAGTCGGCCCAGCACTGAGCCCCTATCCTGTGGATGTCAGTTGTAAGGATAGGAAAACTATTAGATGTTAAGGCCAGAAAGTACAGAGGTTTCTATCCTGCCCCCCATTCCTCCCTGGTAGTCATGTCCAGCTGAGCACACTGCTCCGCAACAGCTAGCTCTGCCACTGTTACAAAACCACAACTCCCAGCTTCCCTGCAGCGCTGAGGGTAGTAGTTGTACAGCAGCTGCAGTGCCACATGCTGAAGACCGGATGCAATACTCCCAACAAGCACATCTCACACCTGGGAAGTTACTTCCTTAAATGAAAATTGGGGTGGCAAGTAAGGACAAGCGTCACTCCACTTCCCTAGGGCAACGCTGTGTGCGCTGCCAGATGGGAGTAGTGAGCTTACCGCTCGCTCAGCTGGAGTCATGTGACTGCCGCACACACAGACCAGTCATGGTCACCATATGACCCTGGACTAATGGGACCTAGTTAGAGCCGGGGGTCAACCAAACCCCCAACACGTCCAGTAACAAGCTTACTAGCTAAATAACTACCCAACTACACTCCCTAAGGCTGCGGTAATGTCACACAATGGAGGAGGCTTTTTGCAGTTTCCTCCAAATTTGGAGGAAACTGCAAATCTACAATTTCAAGGCAAAGTGTTAACATGACCCAAACTCTCCTGAAATCCTGTGAAAGTAAATATGTAACAAGTTGTACCAGACTTACATGGGAGCCCAAGACGATACATGGTTACCAACCACACAACCTAGGTAGTGTCACTCAGGGCAGCACCGCCAAACCCCCCGAGGGGCACACGGCAGGCCCCAGAGAAGCACCGCCAAACCCCCCGAGGGGCACACGGCAGGCCCCAGAGAAGCACCGCCAAACACCAGAAATATGCAGCCCTCCAGAGCCAACCGCACCAGGAGGGATAACTGAGGACACACATAGAACAGAAGATCTTTACAGTGAGAAAACGTCACATACAGAAGAACAGGGCCACACGTTCCACCAGATCTCTATGGGACAAAACCAGAACCTGGGGCCACACGTTCCACCAGATCTCTATGGGACAAAACCAGAACCTGGGCCACACTTTCACCAGATCACCTATGGGCCCAAAGCCAGAAACCTGGGGCCACACTTTCCACAGATCTCTAGGGACAAACCAGAACCTGGGGCCACACTTCCACCAGATCTCTATGGGACAAAACCAGAACCTGAGGCCACACTTTCCACCAGATCTCTATGGGACAAAACCAGAACCTGGGGCCACACTTTCCACCAGATCTCTATGGGACAAAACCAGAACCTGGGGCCACACTTTCCACCAGATCTCTATGGGACAAAACCAGAACCTGGGGCCCACACTTTCCACCAGATCTCTATGGGGACAAAACCAGAACCTGGGGCGACACTTCCACCAGATCTCTATGGGACAAAACCAGAACCTGGGGCCACACGTTCCACCAGATCTCTATGGGACAAAACCTGTAACAGGGGGGGGGGGGGGGGGGGACACGGGTAACAAACCCAGGAGTGAGAGCAGAGGACAGGTTACAGCAGCTCTCTATGGGACAGGACACGTGTAACATCACATCCCTACAGAGCACAACCAGCAGCGAGGACACGGGGGACAGCGGCAGATGGCGGGACACCGTCCACTGCTCCCCGTAGGGCCTGCACACGGGTATACCGCGGACACCGCTCAGCCCGGCAGATACCGTCCCCGGCATCACGTGGGAGCGGCCTCCAGCATGGGCCGCACCAGCCCCGGCTCTCCACACTGCCCCGCAGATTCCCTCACACATCCGCGCCCCTTCCGGTTCTCGGGCCCTGCCGTCCATACCCTCCCCGGGCTCCCTCGTCACCACCCCGCACTGCTCCCCGGCCCTCCATGCAGCCCCGTCCCCTCGCCGCGCTCCCCGGCCCGCCAGGCTCCCCGGCCCTCCATGCAGCCCCGTCCCCTCGCAGCGCTCCCCGGCCCTCCATGCAGCCCCGTCCCTCCCGGGCCCAGCCTCCCCAAGCACTCACCGATGTCTCCGCGGGAACTCTCTCTCCTCCGGCTTCTCTTCACCGATTTCCTGTGACGGTTTCTCTTCACGTTACTTATTCCGTTTTTTTTTTCTTTTGTAAATTTTTTTCTCTAGCGTTAAAATCAAGAGACTGCGCGGCGGGAGCGGCTTCTCGTTAAAATCAACAGAAAAAGAAACTAAAACGTGAGGGCAGAAGAGGAGGGAGATTTTTCTGGGGTTTTTTTTGAAGGGATTTTGTGCTTTTTTTTTATTTTTTTAAATTTTTTTATAATAAGATGTGTGCCGAGGCCAAGCTCCGGAGCACACACTCACACACAGCAATCAGAGCCGGGGATAGTGGGGAAGAGGGGGACGGGCTACACACCTGTATTTATGTAGCCCTCGACGCACGGCGTGCTGACGTCACGGCTCCGCCCGCGCCTCGTGACTGGCCGGGGGCGGAGCCTGTTAGGGCTACGTGATGCTCTCCGCAGTGGGCGCCATCTTGGACAGGGTTTTTTTTTTTTTTTTTTTATGGCGTCGGTCATGGGGGAGATAAGTGGCGGGACCGTGCACCGACCGTTAGCGAGTCTGCGGCAACGGGTATAGGAATTAACCTTGCCCGCAGGATAGTAGAAAAAAATAAAAACTGCGCCAGAGACGCTTTTCGAACTACAACTTCCGGCATCCCTTCCTACGCTTTCTACTGGCTGGGAAGTGGCAATGCATGCTGGGAAATGTAGTCTTAGAATTTGAACGCTGGACGTTTTTTTCACCACGTGTGCAGCACATGTGTGTCTGACAGCGGAGGCGGCCAGCTGCAGTTTTTTTATACATTTCATCTGCCAAAACTTAGATTTTTTTTATTTTTTTTCAGAGTCAGCATGAGGCAATGTTTTATGCACTGGGAATTTGGGGAACGTAGAATTTGTGTGATTTTTTATTTTTTCATTGTAGTAAATGTAAAAAAAAAAAAAGTTTTTCATCATTTTTTTCGTGCTCTTCATATTCTACACTACTTGACATCACATACCTAGCCTCTGTTTCACGAACAAGCTGAGTTTTAAGAATTGGGAAATCCCAGCCTCACGACATCATAGGTGCCACCATGACCTGCGTCGCCATAGACGTAGGTTTTATACGCGTCATCCATGTTATACAGCCCAGCACATACACCCAGTCCAAAAAAGAACATGTCTATGGGCTGCCCCCAAAAGAAATGAACAAACTCCTAAAAGGCTACATCCACACGACAAGTAAAATTTACTTGTCAGAGCTTGCTGTTAAAAATGCGTTGGATGACGCGGTTTGCAACAGGTATGTCCCGCGGTATTGCATGTAGATTTAGGCGCATTTTTTTACTTGTGGTTTACAGTTAGAAACGAGTCCCATTCATCTCTATGGGGTTTTGGTTGCGGATCCGTGTTTAAAACGTTATTCAGATGTTTTGGGCGCGTTTTACGAAAGGTTTTTAACCATTGACATCCATGGGGCCAGAAGACGGAGCGCAGCAGGGAAAGTTGAGTACCTGTATTTTTTTTTTTATTAGAAACCTTGCCTATAGGGGACCTATACCTGCCAATATCTGCCTATGAGGGACATATACCTGCCTATACCTGTCTATGGGGGATGTATACCTGCCTATGGCGGACATTAAACTGCCTACACCTGCCTATGGGGGACATTAAACTGCCTATACCTGCATATGGGGGACATATACCTGCCTATACGGGACATATACCTGCCTAAACCTGACTATGGGGACATAAAGCTGCCTATACCTACCTATGGGGGACATATACCTGCCTATAGGGGACATTAAACTGCCTATACCTGCATATGGGGGGCATATACCTGCCTATACCTGACTATGGAGGACATATACCTGCCTATACGGGACATTAAACTGCTTATGCTGGATATTGAATTGACTATACCTGCCTATGTAATTTTATTGGTATCCATTTTTATTTTTGAAATTTACCAGCAGCCGCTGCATTTTCTACCTTAGGCTTATACTCGAGTCAATCCGTTTTCCCATTTTTTATGGTAAAATTAGGTGCCTCAGCTTATATTCAGGTTGGCTTATACTCAAGTATATACGGTAAATGTTTTTTACTCTTAAAAATCAATGGAGAACGTACGCGTTGTATGAACTTTAACATGTATTTTCTATTGATGTTAATGGGAAGGGTTTACTTTCGGTTTTAGCCAAGTATTTCCGTATATATCCATGTGTGCCTAATGCTGCGTATGATCCATATGACAACTGGAGTTTTGGGACTCAATGTACATCTATAAGAGCTGCCATCACCATAGAACCCAGCAGTAGAGTAGGGCTTGGTGGGATAGAGACCTCCGGGATGTATGGTTTATGTTACCTACTATGGTGTAGAATAACTTTAAGGCTATGTCTACACAGCACCGGTTTTCCATTGGATTTTCGGCGGTTTTAGTATTTTGAAACCGCTGAAAATCCGACGGAAAAACGTCCACATAGACTTTTAGGCTATGTCCACAAGGAGTAATTGCGGGGCGTACAGTACGCCCAGCAATTAGACCGATGTTCAGGTGCTCGTGCCCGCTTGCCTCATAGACTGTCATTACTCGCAGCACGGAAGCGCTTTTAATACTTGACATGTCACTTATCTCTCCGGGCGTCGTATTGTACGCGCGGCGTGACGAGGTGTAATCCATAGTTCTCTATGAGAACTGTGGATTACCGTAATAACTGGGAAACATTTTGCACGTATTTGAGCGCAGTAATCCGCGAATTACGGGCTGAAATGCGTCTCAATTTCACCCGTGTGAACATAGCCTTAGGCTGCGTCCACATTGCAGTAAGCAAATACCGTCCAGATTCTGATTCAAGAATCTGGCCTGTATTTTGACATTGTCTCTGTGGTTTTCGGGGACTTTTCTGTCCGTGGTTTGAAGATTCGCCCGTCCCCCTTCGCACCCACATGTTCATGTTCTGCCCGAAAAACGGGTGGGAGAATGAACACGTTTTTCGGAATGCCGGCGGTGTAAAAAAACGTCCAGCAGAAAACCCGTTCAATGGGGACTGCTGCACGGATTTTCTGTTAAAGTCTATCAGGATGGTTGACAGTCGGTTTACAGATGGCTTTCAAATGCGAAAACCGTCTATAAAAGCGACCGAAAATCCTAATACAAAGCCCTAATACAAAAAACAACCTTTAGTCTACACAGCTCGTTTTTTTTCGGCTCGTTTTTGCGGTGCCTTTTTTAGGAACATGTTGTAAAATCCAGCGGAGTCCAGAGGAAAATTTATTATTGAAGTCTATGTAAACTTTTTTTTTTACGTTTTTTTTCAAGTTTTTGGGACGGTTCTGCTGAAAAACTGCCCAATTATTTAAACATGGTATATGAATTTTGCATACATTAAAAAGTGCCCAAAAAAAACCACACCAAAAACTCATCTGAACCCAGCTGCTTTGGACAAAAAAACTGACAAAATACTCCAGTTCGAAGCGGTTTTTAGGTTTTGGTCTTTGATAAGTCTTTTGTCCTATGTTGTGTAGTACCAGCCTTTTTGTGTTTCTCTTTTGCATATATTCACTCATTGTAGTCGGCTCATTCATAATCAAGTCCATAAGACTGGTTTTAAAATGGTTCATTCTCATTCTCTATTCTCTAGTCTTCTAACCTAATTTACGAACATAACAAAGTTAACATTTGATTAGATTGCAAGGTGCACATCTCACTCCTTATGGAAGGAAGAATGAGCACCACCCTCCAGCTTCTCAGGCTCAGCGGGGTGCTAGGTTTGGGTAAACAACCCACACAAAGTCCATGAGGAGTGTTGAGTTTTACTATTTACTTACTCATTTACATGCATTGTGTTTCATTTCCTTAGGCAAGGCCAAAAAATATGCTGCTCCCAGAGCACCTATGTGCAGCCCCCAGCCATCAGGACACCTCTGCCTCATACTTCAGAAAGGAATATTCATCTTTTGACATCTGAATTCAGTTGATGGCACTGTTGTGATGAGCACTGTATGGCTTGTAATGTTATGATGGGCACTGTATGGCTTGTAATGTAATGATGGGCACTGTATGGCTTGTAATGTTATGATGGGCAATGTATGGCTTGTAATGTTATGATGGGCACTGTATGGCTTGTAATGTTATGATGGGCACTGTATGGCTTGTAATGTTATGATGAGCACTGTATGGCTTGTAATGTTATGATGGGCACTGTATGGCTTGTAATGTTATGATGGGCACTGTATGACTTGTAATGTAATGATGGGCACTGTATGGCTTATAATGTTATGATGGGCACTGTATGGCTTGTAATGTAAATATGGGCAATGTAAGGCTTGTAATGTAAGGGTGGGCAAATGTAGGCTTATAATGTTATGATGGGCACTGTATGGCTTGTATGTTAATGTGGGCACTGTATGACTTGTAATGTAATGATGAGCACTGTATGGCTTATAATGTTATGATGGGCAATGTATGGCTTGTAATGTTATGATGGGCAATGTATGGCTTGTAATGTTTGTGGCACTGTATGGCTTGTAATGTAATGATGGGCATGTATGGCTTGTAATGTTATGATGGGCACTGTATGGCTGGTACGGTTATGATGGGCACTGTATGGCTTGTAATGTTGTGATGAGCACTGTATGGCTTGTAATGTTATGGTGGGCACTGTATGGCTTGTAATGTTATGATGGGCACTGTATGGCTTGTAATGTTATGATGGGCAATGTATGGCTTGTAATGTTATGATGGGCACTGTATGGCTTGTAATGTTATGATGGGCACTGTATGGGCTGACACTGTTATAGTGAGCACTGTGTAGCTGGCACTGTTACGATGGGCACTGTATTGCTGGCACTGTACTGGTGGGCACTATAATATGTACTATGTATGGTATGTATGTACTTTTTTAACCCCTTACTGACATTTCACGCAGGAGTACGTCCTAGTGTCGGTAAGGAGCTTTGTATTGGGATCGCACCGCAATGACACTACACAGCTGGCGGGTGCCGACTGCTAATTGCAACTGACAACTGCCTGTAACAGCCAGCTCCATCCTGTGCTGTTTTACCCTAAAGGCTATGTTCACACGGCTTAACTGCGGGGCGTAATTACGTCCCGCAGTTAAGCCATTTGGACGGGGGAGTGAGCGGGGGGCCGGCACTTCGCCGGCCCAATGACTTGCATTACCAGCGGCGCGTATACGCCGCTGGTAATTCACATGTCAATTATCTCCCCGGATTCGCCGAGCAGGGAGAGGAGACGTAATCCATAGTTCTCTATGAGAACTGTGGATTACCTTAATGACTGGGCCGTTTTCAGCCCGTAATTTGCGCACTTCGGCGCGTAATTACGGACCGAAATACGGCCCATTTTTAGCCGTGTGAACATTAGACACCGCCGTGCCTAAATGAATGAGAAACGGTGGTGCGCACCTTTCCTCACTCCGATCTGGACCTCCACGGTGGCATTGCGTGGTCCCGATCAGTTAACATGGCAGCTGGAAGTCTGGTGAAGACTTCCATCGCCGCCATGTTTTTCATTTTAGTAAAACCGCAATATTGGTATACCCTATTGCATTGCCTATACAATGCAGTAGGCTGTATAAACGATGGTGCCTCCTATTGGTGAAGTACCTATATTTATTATTTTGCCATGGGCAAACAAACTCTATCAGTTCTCAATCTATAAAGCACTAAAACTTAACTTTTATTATGTACACTTAACCTCTATAAACACCTTTTAAAAACCTGATTTCTAACCTCTCAGTTTGTCTCATACCTTTATTCCTTTCTAATTCTGAAAGAATAACTCCTTTTCTATTTTCAAATCCGGTGGAACACCACCTATTGTATCAGCAGGGAAACCCTATATATACAGTGATTTGCTAACTGCAAAAGAAAATCCAAAACATCTTACTTGGGCAGTAGTCCCTAATCTGATGGGCATGAAACATATAAGGTTTCCTTGTGAAACCATCTGCAGCAGGTAACACAAAAAAGAGGTAGAAAATCAAAAATTTTAAATGTAATGCCTGACCTCCCCTGGGGTTAAGTGTTGTACATAATAAAAGTTACGTTTTAGTGTTCTATAGATTGAGAACTGATAGAGTTTAAAGAGGATGTATCGCTTCCTTACTTCGGCTGAGTCACACTTCTCTTAGCTTCCCAGCTCTGTGAATGCAGGGGCGTTTCTTCCCCTCCCAGCTGGATGACATCATCCCCCCTTCACTGCTGGCCTGAGACTCGCCTCCCCTCTGAGTCCACATGTCACTGTGTCTCTCCCTATCAGTCTTATTTTATAAGAGCTGTATACATACCACAGGCTGCATTCAATCTAATCTGAGCACTGATCTCTCACAGCTGGAGATGTATTACAGCTTTCTAAGAACGGCACAGATCTGCATGTATGCAGGAGAGTTAGGCACAGGGTCAAAACTGTCATGTTTTCTCATTGTACAATCTGCTGCAGTCTGTTTCTGCTAGGTGTGGAAACAGAAAATGCTATGGCCCCTAACTCTGAGTCAGACACACAGCTCTGTGAATCGACCCAGGGGCTGTACAGAATGTAAATGAGCTCTCAGCTAGTGAATTGCAAGGAGGAGGGATCAGGAGGGATTAGACCCACACTGGATATCAGTGTAAATAAAAACACAAGATAAGGGACACTGTGAGAACAAGGCAGCTTTGCTAATGACATCCAATTGCAAAGTTGCTTGTTTTCACTGTCCCCTTATTCTGAAGACCATTTAATGAAACGATAACACCCCTTTAAGTTTGCCAATGGCAAAATAGTAAATATAGGTATTAAAAGTCACTCTTTGTTCTCTTAGTGGATTCCCATATTTTTCATATTGGTGAAGCACACCAGTAAAAAAAAAATGTTTTAAAGTTCAAATTGCCGCCCTTTTGCCATTTTACAAATAAAAACATAATATAATAAATAAAACTTACACATATTTTGTATTGCCACATCCAAAAAAGTCTGATTATGAAAAGGTAACATAATTTATCCCATATGCTGAACACCATAGAAGAAATAAATTTCAAACCCCAAAATAGCTTTTTTTCTGGTTATTTCAGATCCTCTAAGAATTGAAATAAAAGTGATCAAAAAATTTGCATGTATTTCAAACTGGTACACTTCAGTCTGCAAAAAATGCACCCTCAGGTACATAGGTGGAAATGGCGGCGTGGTAAAAAATTAGAAAAAATAGAAAATGTTTGGATTTTTTTCTACAGTACCAAAACATAATGAAAACCCTACATATTTGGTATTGCCAGATTTTTATCAACCTGTAGAATACAGAGAACACATCATTTATACCGGAGATTGAACGCTGTAAAAACAAAGCTGCAAACATAGCGCAAATGCATTTTTTTTCATACTTTGCCCCACTTTTTGCAGTTTATATATTTGATATTAGTATTTGATATTAGTATATTTGATAGTACGGTGAATGACACCATTAGAAAGTACATTTTGTCCTGCAAAATAAAATCCCTCATATGTCTATATGTCCAATAAAAACTGTTTTGTATTATCTCTGGATTTTTTCCTTAAAAATGTCTGGTAGGTTCCAGACTCCAAAGAGGAGGAGATGAGTTGGAGAGGAGGCCATATACACTCACCGGCCACTTTATTAGGTACACCTGTCCAACTGCTCGTTAACACTTAATTTCTAATCAGCCAATCACATGGCGGAAAACTCAGTGCATTTAGGCATGTAGACATGGTCAAAGACAATCTCCTGCAGTTCAAACCGAGCATCAGTATGGGGAAGAAAAGGTGATTTGAGTGCCTTTGAACGTGGCAGGGTTTTGTTGGTCCCAGATAGGGCTGGTTGAGTATTTCAAAATTGCTGATCTCCTGGGATTTTCACGCACAACCATCTCTAGGGTTTACAGAGAATGGTCCGAAAAAGAAAAAACACCCAGTGAGCGGCAGTCCTGTGGGCGGAAATGCCTTGTTGATGCAGAGGCAAAGGAGAATGGGCAGACTGGTTCGAGCTGATAGAAAGGAACAGTGACTCAAATAGCACCCGTTACAACCAAGGGAGGCAGAAGAGCATCTCTGAACGCACAGTACGGCGAACTTTGAGGCAGATGGGCTACAGCAGCAGAAGACCACACCGGGTGCCCTCCTTTTCAGCTAAGAACGGAAACTGAGGCTCCAATTTGCCCAAGCTCATCGAAATTTGGACAGTGAAGATGGAAAAACGTTGCCTGTCTGATGAGTCTCGATTTTGCTGCGACATTCGGATGGTAGGGTCAGAATTTGGCATCAACAACATGGAAAGCATGGATCCATCCTGCCTTGTATCAACGGTTCAGGCTGGTGGTGGTGGTGTCATGGTGTGGGGAATATTTTCTTGGCACTCTTTGGGCCCCTTGGTACCAATTGAGCATCGTTGCAACACCTTGTTGAATCTATGCCACGAAGAATTGAGGCAGTTATGAAGGCAAAAGGGGGTCCAACCCGTTACTAGCATGGTGTACCAAATAAATTGGCCGGTGAGTGTATATGTGTTCTCTTCAGTTATAGTCGTGAAACAGCCACTTCTGTAACCCTCAAAGCTACACTAAAAATAGGTGCTTTATGCTCTCATAATCAATGCCTCTCCCCCCATTCTGATCTCCCTAAAGTGGAACCAAGACCTCATTTTGGGTATTTAGAATTGAAGTGCTATAAATTCCCCTCTAAGATTTAGTGTGGCCCCTGGGATGAGTACAATATGACATTATGGCCCTTGGACCAGAAAATGTCAAGCACACCTGACCTAAGGCAAGAATTGCCTGTTTGAAGCGCCAATGGACTTACTGGAACTTTTCCCTGAGAGGAGCTTTCACATTGCCCACAAAGCTACGGCCATGTTCTTGTGGCCATTTTCCTTATTTTTGGCAGCACATTCCTCTAGCAATGTACAGCTGACAAATGATTTTCGTCGCCTGCATAAAGTATGGCATGCACCGATGAAGCAGCGCCACCTGATCACAGGGCCGTCTACATAACCCAGTCATTAACAACGAAAATTTCTACAAACAGTTCTTTGACAAATGATTAGCCCATGTAAAAGACCTCATTTATGAAGTTTTTCTGCTAGTTTTTAGTGACAGAAAACAACCTTAAAGGGGTTGTCTCACTACAATGATTCATTTTACCTCAGTCCTGTTTTCTTGGTTTCACTTTGAATTCAGAGGCGTGTTTACTGGCTTCCACTAGGCTGCAGTAGAAGCCAGGTCTGTAGCTATAGCAACCAGTGCTGGCAGCCTATCGGAATGATCAAACAGGTCTGTAGCTATAGTGACCTGAGGAGCTTCTGCAGCCCATACAAGAGAGGAAATCTCAGAATAGGTAGGATACTGTTAATGGACATATATTGCAAAGTGACTTGTTTTTGCAAGATCTTTAACATAATAAGCAATCCTTGTAGTGAGACAACCCCTTTAATTCTGACTAGACAATGTTTAATCCTTCATGCCATGATTATCAATGGGACATGCATACAACTTGGGCAACGTGTCCCATTAGGGCTGCGCCATTTTTTGGGTGTATTTTGCGGCAAAAAAACTGTTGACGCCGTATTCTCTATATAAATGAACTGTAGTGCACCAAAACTAGGCACATTATACACCAGACATGACACATTTGAATGCGTATAATATAGGTGCATCAGATATGCTAGCTATGGTATGCTATGAGCCTACATTATGCTATGCGCCTAGATTAGGCACCTCAATTATACTATGCATGGTAGACCAGACGCCAGATTTTTGACAGGTTCATTCATTCAGGCGCACTATACACTCATTTAATGCACCTTAAAACTGGTGTGGCAGCACTTCTTTTCTGACATGTCGCCACTTGTGTATATTGCAACACTATGAAAGCATCCCTGTCATCTGAATATGCAGCTTAAAGGGGGTTTCAAATCTTGTAACTTCTGCATCTGTGGCCAGCTTAAGAAAAGGGAGATGACCGCCCTTGCGCAGTTCTCCACGTACATTTCTATGGGAGTTCTGAATGCAGTCAAGTATGTCTGGAACTCCCATAGACATAAATGGAAAAAAAAAACTGCACCATCGTGACCATCTCCCTGTGCTCTGAGATAGCAAATTACAAACTAGCCTCAGAAGGGATTTTACAGAATGGCAAAACCCCTTGAAAGGGTTGGTTCTCCAAGACTTCTATATATTTCCCTCCACCCCTCATGGTACTAAAATAGAAAATGAACCTATACTCACCTCTCCCATCACCAGGGCTCCAGTGTACTCCACCCCAGGACTCTCATTGATGACATCATGTTCATGGATCACATGATGCTACAGCCCATCTCTGGCCTCAGCAGTCAGTGTCTGCATGTACAGCATGTGACCACAGAGCTCAATGATTGGCTGCAGAATCATGTGATCCATGAACGTGATGTCATCAGTGATGGGGCGTGGAGCTCTGGCAGTTTCAGAACAGTGGGGATGGAAGAGGTAAGTAGGGGTTAACTGTCTATTTTAGCGCAGTGGGAGGTGAAACTATGTATCACCTGTATTTTTCCCTTTTCAAATTAGCCAAATGTTTTTTTTTTGTGTTGTTTTGCTGGAGGGTAATGCCCCACCCCCGTAAAATAACTCACCGGGCCCCTTTATTAGGTACACCTGTCCAACTGCTCATTAAAAATAAATTTTTAATCAGCCAAAAACATGGCGGCAAAATCAGTGCATTTTGGCATGTAGACATGGTCAAGACAATTCCTGAGTTCAAACCCAGTCGTATGGGGGAAAAAAGGATTTAAGTGCCTTTGAACGTGGAGGTTGTTGGTCCAGAAGGGGTGGTTGAGTATTTCGAAACTCGTCTCCTGGGATTTTTACGCACAACCCTCTCTGGGTTTCAGAGAATGGTGAAAAGAAAAAAAATCCAGTGAGCGGGGTCGTGGGGGAAATGATTGTTTATGCCGAGGGCAAAGGAGAAAGGGCAGAATGGTTCGGGATGAAAGGAACAGTGATCAAAAAGCCCCCGTTACAACCAAGGTAGGAGAAAGGGGATTTGAAGGGCCCGTCGGCGAACTTGAGGCAGATGGGCTACAGCCCCAGAAAACCACAGGGTGGGGCCACCTTTCAGCTAAAACGGAAAAACGAGCCCCCTTTGCCCAAAGCTCATGAAATTTTTGGGAATGAAGATTGGAAAACGTTGCCTGGTCTGATGAGTCTGATTTTGCTGGACATTTCGGTTGGTAGGGTCAGAATTTTGGGGTCAACAAATGAAAGCATGGATTCCTGCCTTGTATCAACGGTTAGGTGGTGGTGGTGGTGTATGGTGTGGGGAATATTTTCTTGGGGCACCCTTGGGCCCCCTTGGTAAAAATTGAGATCTTTGGGCAACCCTTGGGGAAATCTATGCCATGAAGAATTGAGGCGCTGAGGAAAAAGGGGGTCCAACCCGTTACTGCATGGTTACCTAATAAAGTGGGGGGGTGGTGTACTGTTTTTTTTGTAAAGGGTTTTAATCTTGTAACTTTCACATGTTATGCCATATTATAGCCAAAAAAAAAACAGGGAGAAGCCTTCCTGCCAGTTTCCTGTTCTTTTCTGCGAGCAAAACTCCTTAGCAATATTCAGAATCCCCATTAAAATGAATGTACAGAATGGCACAAACGTGGCCCTCTCCATGTTTTTTTAGGCTGAACCGAGTGAGTTTAAAAGTTGACTCGAGAGGATTTTAGAGTGGCAAAACCCCCTCAAAAGCATCTGGGAAAGCGCCCCCCCACCCTACCCCGCTCCGATGGATTCATTGCCTTTGCCGAGGGTGATAGAGGGGTGTAGAGGTAACAGTTGCTACCAGTCCCTGGAACCTAAGGAGGCCCAAAAATCCCTCAGTCACATAAGAAAACACTAGTATTTTACATGGTAAACGGTAGGGGGGGCCCCAGGGGTTTTAAAGTTAGTTTGCTTGCTTCGTTAGACAGAGTGCGACCCCCCAAATGTACTTTATTTTTTTTAAGTGTATGTTTTTTTTCAAGGCTATTTTTATTTGATATTTCTACAATAAAATAACATTATTACAAATTCTTCTGTTTTTCTTTTATATTTCACATTTTTCCTTTTAATAAAATATGTTTGTGAAATAAAAAAAAACACAAGAATAAAATGGAAGATGAATCGTCACCTGAAAATCATTGATATATTTAAAATTTCTTTGCAAAATAAAGTTAGCCGAACTTCAAAGTTTGAAACAATCGGTTTGGGGTTTCACTTGTCTGTATCTTACAGTGGGTACGGAAAAAAGTACCCAGCCCCCTTTACTTTTTTTAAATCATTGCAGCCTTTGGTAAAAGTTCTTTTTTTTTGCTCATTAATGTAAGCTCCCCACCCCCCCACCCCCCTTGAAAGAAAAAAAACAAAGTAGATTTTTTGTAAATTTATTAGACAAAAAAAATAAAAACCCCGGGTCAAAGTTTTTCAGACCCTTTGCGCGTATTGAGTGAAGCTCCTTTTAGCTACTCAGTCATGAGTCTTGGGGAATGATGCAACAAGTTTTTCCCCCCCTTGGATTTGGGGATCCTTGCCATTTTCTTGCAGATCCTCCAGTTCCCCGGTTGGATGGAACGTTGGGGGAAGCCATTTTCGAGTTGTTTGAACCCACTGCTTTTTTTTTAGCTTTGTGCTTAGGGCATTGTTTGTTGGAAGGAACCTTGGCCCAGTTGGGTCCAGAGCGTTGGAAGGGTTTTTATCCAGGATTTTTGTACTTGGCCACTTTATTTTTCCCTTCAATTGAAACCAGTCGTTCTGTCCCTGCAGGGGAAAAATAACCCCATAGCTGATGTCCCCACCCCATGTTTTCCTGTTGGTTTGTTTTGGGGCGGGTGTGAGCGGGCCGGTTTTCCCCCCGCTTAAAATTTTAACCCCAAAAAGTTCAATCTCATCTATCAAAACCAGAATTTATTTTTCATAGTCTGGGATCCTTCAGGGTTTTTTTTTTGCAAACGTTCGGTTTTCTAGTTTGCACTGAAGAGGGCTTCCGTCGGCCGACTTGCCATAAAAGCCCCGAATGGTGGGGCTGCGTGTAGTTGATTTGGGGAAAATTTTTCCCATTTTAAACTGCCCCTCTGGGCTCGGCCCCCCGTGATCGGGGGGTTGTCTTTCCTCTTCCCAAGGCAATTCTCCACTTTTGCTTATTTTGGCTAGAGGGCCAGGTCGGGGAAGAGTTGGGGTTTGCCCCAAATTCTTCCATTTTGGATTTGGAGGCCACGGACTCTTGGGAAAATTTGGGGGTTTGCAGGAATTCTTTTGAAAATTGCCAAATCTGTCCCTTGTCATAATTCTGTCTCTGAGCTCCTTGGGCATTTTCTTGACCTCATGTGCTCTGATATGCATTTTGTGAGGGTGAGGTCTTATATAGAAGGTGTGTCCTTTAAAACAAGGGCCAAAACATTTAATTAAATACGGGCTGGACCCTTTAAAGGGTTGAACATCTAAGGAGGATCAGAAGAAAAGGGCCCCAGCATGTGGTTAAATATGAGTGTCCAGAAAAAGGGTATGAAACTTATGAAGGAAAATTTAAAAATCATGGTCCAGGGGAGCTACAAAAGTCTCCATCTGTCACTGTTCTTCTCATTCACAGGTATGACCCCTGCAAAACTTCCCCCCCCTCAGTTGCTTGCTTCCACTCTGTCTAATTCCTTGGTATGATTATGTTTTAAATACAACTGCCCTTCCTGTCCCTATCCCCTGCTGTGTGTGTTTGTTTTTAGTTGCCATCTTCACTTCAATTTGCCTTGTATCCTCTCCCCCCCGCTTGTTAATTACTGTCCAAACCCCCAACCCTTTTGTTTGATTCTGGTATGCAGATTGGGGGGTTTTTTTGTATATAAATCCCTTGTAGTGGGTATATCTTGCCCCTTTGGGCAGTCTGGGGGCCACTTTTCAAAGTACAGGGCCCAAATTTTATAAATAAGGTGAATTAAAATCAGAATTTAAACCAGGAAATTTAAAAAAGTATTGTAAAGGTAAAAAGCCTTTTCCTTTCTCCCCCTTACCCTCCAAAACTGCCACCCGTCACTGACCCTGCTTTTCCTGTCCTCTTAACTCAACCTCCCCTATTCCTGAAACTAAGCCTTCCCTACTCCTCTCGGGGGAAAGAGCTTTTCTCTCCCCTGATTTTCCCTTCATCTGTCTGCTCCACCAAAATGTTTCCCCCTTAATGCCTTCCCCCCAAACAGACCCCACCGATTTGTTATCTATTACCTATTTTCCCTCTCTCGCTCCTCCTAGGGGTGGGGAATACCCCCAAAACCCCCGGGCCCACCTCAGCACTTCCACTATTGCACTCCAACTGCTAACGCCCCTTTCTGCAAATCCATAACTCTGCAAAACTTGAAATTATCCCCTTTAGCCCTCCTTTTCCCCATTTTTCTCTTGGGCTCTCTGGATACAGTCTGTATCAAAAAATCCCCCTTTTAAAAATTTACCTCTTAATCACAAAACCTATCATTCCGGTCTACGAACCCGGGTGCGCCCCGACACGTCTTCTGTGCGCCCTCCTTTGGTGGTTTCCCAAATTACCCCTTTCCCCGCCTGGCAAAAAGCTGGGGGAGGTGTTGGCCCTTTTCCCGTCAGACAACCCGTTTCCTTTTCCCCCATCCCCGCTACTTCCTTTAAAACTCCCCTCCTTTTGGAGGGGGGTTGTGCGGAAAAAGGGGCCCTAAAAATCCAAGTAGCGGTCATTACCGGGCCGCCGGCCCTGCCACCGCCTTCCTTGCCATTTGCTCCTGATTCTCCCCTTTCTTTCCCCTATTACCCACTATCCTAAAGGGGACTTTAACCCCCCATTGACCCCTCCACTCTGCTGCCCCCAAAATCCCTCTCACTCTCCTCTTGGGGTCTCCAGTGGACCTTGGAGCCCTCATAAAGAGGCACCCCTGACCTGTCTTCCCCGCCTCTGCCCCCCTATCTGACTTTTCCCAATTCCCCCACCCTATTTGACCAAACCCGCTTTCCTTCTCCCCCCCATCTCCACCCCACCCGTCCTCCTGTCTCACTCTGTACACCCACACAGGAAAACCCAAAAACCTTAACCCAACTCTCTCGTCTCTTGCCTCTCTCTACCATTCCCCATTTGAGACCCTGACACGCCCCTGCTTTTTCAAACCCCAAATTTCCCCCACCCCTCGATTTGGTCACCCCTCTCACACCAAAAGAACCCCCAAAATAACAGACAACCCTGGACACAGACTCCACCAAAACAAATGGGGAGCTTCCAAATTGCGAACGCGCGGAGAAAACCCGCTCCCCCCAAAGACTTCAACCCCATTTCAAAAAATGCTACCCAAATTTTAAACTGCACTCACCTCAGCCAAAAAAGAATTACCCTTTACCAATTCATATCCTTCTGGGCTCACAAAACCCCGACAACTTTTTAAAACCTTCAACTCTCTCCTCCCTCCAAAAGAACCTCCTCCCCCCTCCCTCCTTTCACAGCGACTTTGCCACCCCCTTTCAAACAAGACCAACCTCATCGAGAAAGCTTCACCCCTTGTCCCTTTGCCACTTCCATGCCCCGCACAGTCCCAAACCCCCCCTTTACCTTTACCCCGCACTTTTTCCCCTAACTTGCTTCTCCGTCATCATGACAGCTCTCCTCTCTAATTCCAAATCCAACCTCACTACTGTAACCCGATCCTTTTGCCATCTCACCTCATCCCCGCCTTGTGCTGTCATCATCCCAGCCCTGCCCCTCTCTTCAACCCTTAAATAACCCTGGTTTTCCCTTTTCCTTTAAACATGCGACCATCACACCCCCCCTTAAGAAAAACCAACTCTTGGACCCTTTGTTGTCCAATACGCCCCCTCCACTGCTTCCCTTTGTTCAAATCCTTTGAGCAACCGTCCATCTTCAATGTCCACCCTCGTCCCCCATTTTCTTGACCCCCCTGAATCTGGTTTCCGATCCCATCATCTACTGAAACAGCCCTAACCAAGGCAAAAATGACCTATTAACCGCTAAAGCCCCAAATACTTTGTCCTTTCTCTTTGACCTGTCCTCTGCTTTTCACGTCGACATTCCTCCTGCTACAAATCCTCTCCCCCTCGGTTTTGGATGCCCCTTTCCCGGATCTCCTCGTACCCCTCTGATCGGCGTTCAGCATTTCTCATTCTCGCTCCACTCCTTCCCCCCGACCTCTTTGTTTGGGGTCCCCCCAAAGGGTCAGTCCGGGGGCCCTACTCTTCTCTCTTTCACTTTGGGTGGGTGCTCATAGATCACACGGGTTTCAATCCACCCGTAGCTGATGACACCCAAAAAAATTTTTTCTCGGCCCTGACATCAACTCTCTCTTTCCAAGATCCCAGATTGTCTGTCCTCCCCTTCCTCTTTTCTCCCCCCGTTCCCAAAACTTATGAGAGGGAAAACGGAATTTTTTTCTTTCCACCTCCCCACTCCATCCCCCCACCCTGTCTCTCTATTCAGTCAAAGGCCCACATCTCCCAGTCCCCCAAGTCCGCTCCCCGGGAAACCCTTGACTCCCCTTTGTCCTTCAAAACCCCAAAATCCAAGCCCTCAACTCCCCCTGCCGCCCACCCGAAAAATATTTCCAATCCCCTCATTCCTCAACCTGAATACAAAAATGCTGGTCCATGCCCTTTTCATCTCCCCCTAGACTACTGTAAAACCTTTCTTTTGGGCCCCCCGTCTGCACTCTTGCTCCCCTTCAATCCCTCTCAATCTGCCGCCCCTCTTATCCACCCCTCTCCTCGCTACTCCCCCCGCCTTCCCCTTGCCAAAACCTTCAATGGCTTCCCCTTTCCCCCGGAATTCTTTAAGTTATAAACCATGACCTCAAGGCTCTAAAAAACCTCTCCCCTGTTCATCTCTGCCCTAACCCAAGATCTCCCCTCACGCAATCTCCGTCCTCAAGGGCCTTCTTCTCTGCTCTCCCCTTTCAGCTTTCCACAAACCCTTTTCCAAGATTTCTCCCGTGCTTCCCCCAACTCTGGAAATCATACTCCAAAATCAACTCTCCTCCACTTTTACCGCTTAAAAAGAACCCTGTAACCATCTCTTCAGGAAACCCATAAAACTATAGTACCCTTCTGTACCCCACCCTCCACAAAATGTCTGCCCCACCTTCTGTCTTTTCCCCCCCGTGTAGATTTTAAGCCTTGCGGGCAGGGTTTCTCTCCCTCTGTGCCGTTTTTGTACTACTTTCAGCATTGAATTGTTTGATTTTGTTATGTTTGTAACCCTCTTGAATGTACAGCGCCCTGGAATCAATGGCGCTCTAAAAATAAATAATAATAATAATAAAATAATAATGTGATATTTCAGTTTTCTTTCTTTCAAGATGGGGGCAGAGTGTACATTAATGAGCAAAAAAAGGAACTTCTTAGGGATCTTACCAAATGGCTGCAATGAAAGAAAGAGTGAAAAATTTAAAGGGGTTTGAATACTTTCCGTACCCACTGTATCTGTGGGCATTTGGGATTTTTGGTAGGGGACAACTTTTAGGCCCGGTTCACACGGCTTATTCAAGCCGTAATTGCGGGACGGATTTCGCCCGCAATTACGGCTTGAGTAAGGGGCGGGACGGGGGCGCTGCCCACCGGCCCCATAGACAGGCATTATACGGCATGTTTCCCGCCGGGATAATGAACATGTCACTTTCTCCCCCCTCGGCGTATTTGCCGTGCGGGGAGGAGAGACTGAATCCACAGTTCTCTATGGCTGGGACGGATTCTAGCCGTATTGCAGCGCAATACGGCGAGCAATACGGCTGAAATCTGTCCCTGCAATAAGCCGTGTGAACGTCCCTTTAATGTTAACAAGCACTTTTAGGCCAGGGCTCCACTACATTCATTCAGGGCGTCGCGCAAGTCAGGTGTTAAGACTCACAGAGATACACAATTTATAGGATGTATAAAATTATTCTCAAATTTAGCTCTAGGCCGTCACTTGTTCTATATGGCACGTATTTCCTAGTCCGACGACATTTGTAATGGCCCTAACTATGTCCCTCATGAAGACCACAGAACAGTTGACCCTAAACATGAGATTTTTTTTAGCAGGCCTTCCCATCCTCTGCCATGGAAATGAAAAAAAGAGATCAAACCGGCTGCATTCTAACCCAACACATCTTATGGCTTCTCTGGCCCTGATGCCACTTTCTGCCTTCACTGAGGAAGTGAGCCTCTCATGGGCATATTTATGGTGGGAACTGGGAGATATCTAAAATCTGATGTCTATCTCCAGCTTGTACTTTAAATCTGCTCAATACAGCGCAGAATCCATGGCTCTTAGGGTATGTTCACACGGCGTGTTGTATCCGTTTTTAGATGTGTGTTTGGATCCATGTTTTGGACCCTAAGGGGCCGTTCACACGGCTTATCCAAGCCGTAATTGCGGGACGGATTTCGCCCGCAATTTCGGCTTGAATAGGGGCGGGCCGGGGGCGCGGCTCCATGGCCCCATAGACATCCATTATCCACGGCGTGTTTTCCGCCAGGATAATGTGCATGTCACTTTCTCCCCCCTCGGCGTATTCGCTGACATCCCGCTGCGTCGGCCCCGACCCACGATAACTCCGGGGGCGGGGGGCAGTGGTTAACCCCTTAATTATCACGACCATCGTGTCGCAATAGCTAAGAGAGACGCAGGAGGAGATCGCTCCTCCTGCGTCTCTGTCCGCGACAGCAACTGCACGGATCGCGCAATCCGTGCAGCTCCTGCCTTCTGACAGACAGGGCAGAGAATGCCTTCCGGGTTGTCTGTGACGTCACGATGCCCGGCCGTGCCCTTTGGGCATGGCACGGCATCGTGACTGACAGTTGTCATAGGAACCAGTGCACAGCAACAAGCTGTGCATTGATTCCTATTGAATGAGAGATCTAAAGATCTCTCATTCAAATCCCCTATGGGGAAAAGTAAAATAAAAATGTGAAAAAGTAAAAAAAAGTGAAAAAAAGTGAAAAACATGTAAAACACAAACACGAAAAATAAAATAAAAACACGTTAACCACCCTTTTCCCCTTTACAAACGGCAATCGCCCCAAAAAAGATCAAAAATAAATAAAGTACCCAAATTTGGTATCGCCGCGTGCGTAACAACCTGCCCTATAAATCTGTCATGTTAATTTACCCGTATGGTAAACGCCGTAAAAAAAAACTATATAAATTGGGTATCCCGCAAAAAAAAACCTCCTAACAAAGCCCTGTATACGGAAAAATAAAAAAGTTATGGCTCTCAGAAGATAGCGATGCATAAATATTCTTTTACACACTAAAAACACTTTTTTTTTAAGTGCTTCAACATAAAAAAAAATATATAAATTGGGTATCGCCATAATCGTATCGACCACAGAGTAAAGCTAACTTATTACGGATACTGCACCAGTGAGCGCTGTTAAAAATAAAAATAAAAAAGCACTACTAGGATTGCAATATTTTCTTCACTCTGCCTTCCAAAAAACGGATTTAAAACTGATCAAAAAAGTCTTGTCCCCCCCAAAAATGATACTAATAAAAACGTCAACTCATCCCGCAAAAAACAAGCCTGTATACAGCTCCATACACAGAAAAATAAAAAAGTTATGGCTCTCAGACTATGGCAATATGTGTTTTCCTGTTTGAATAAAAGTGTTTTTATTGTATAAAAGCAGTAACAAATAAAAAAAATATACAAATTGGGTATTGCTGTAATCGTATCGACCTGCTGAGTAAAGCTAGCATGTCATATCTAACGCAGAGTGGCCGCTATAAAAAATTAAAATAAAAAAAACTACCAGGATTGCTGTATTTTGTTCAAAACGCCTCACAAAAACCTTAATAAAAAGTGAACAAAGTGTTGTATGCACCCCATAATGGTACCAATAAAAGCATCAATTCACCCCGCAAAACACAAGGCCCTACACAGCTTTGCACACAGCAAAATAAAAAGGTTATAACTGTCAGAATAGGACAATAAAAACGCAATTTTTTTTAGACCTATTTCTATTGTGTAAAAGTAATAAACATAAAAAAACTATATAAAATTTATACCATTGCAATTGTACCGACCCCCATAGTAAAGTTATCACATCATTTACACTGCATGGCGAACGCTGTCAAATTGAAGCCCAAAAAACAATGGTGGAACTGCGTTTTTCCCCCCCATTTTCATGGCCCAATGCTAAAAAAACGATTGGAACACCTGTGCACCCAAATGCACAATACACCCCCAGATGAGATCCCTGAGGGGTGTTGAATCTAAAATGGGGCGACTTCTGGAAGGTTTCACCTGTTCTGGTACTTTAGGGGCAATGCAAATGCGACATGGCACCAAAATCTGCTTTCCAAAAGCCAAATAGCGCTCCCTCCTTGTACACTTACCTAGTCGCATTTACCGTATTCCAGTGAATAATGGATAAATATTGAAAATCTGCAAAAATAGTGAAATTTTGAAATTTCACCTCCACTTTGCTTTAATTTCTGTGAAATACCTAAATGGTTAACAAACTTCCTAAACACTGTTGTAAATACTTTAAGGGGTCTAGTTTCTTAGAAGACATCATTTATGGGGGTATCTAACATGCAGGGCCCCTCAAAGCCACGTCAGAACTGGACTGGTCCCTAAAAAAATGTATATTGCAAATTTTCTTGAAAAATGTGAGAAATACTACTAAATTTCTAAGCCCTCTAATGATATAAAAAAAAAAAGGACATTTAAAAAATGATGCCAACCATAGTGGATATATGGTAGATGCTAGTTATAAACTATTTTGTGGTGAATAATTATCTGTCTTGCACGCAGAAATTTTTGAACTTTCAAAATCACAGATTTTTCAAATTTTTCATGAAATTTTGATATTTTTCACAAAAAAACAAGGCTTGCATGGATAAAATTTTCTTACTATCTTAAAGCACAATGTGTCACGGGGAAAACAATCTCTGAATCACATGGATAGGTAAAAGTGTCAAAAAGTTATTCTCACATAAAGTGACACATGCCAGATTTCAAAAATAGGGCTGTGTCAGTAAGGCCAAAACTGGCTGGGTCCTCAAGGGGTTAAAGGAGTATTGCTACCAAAACACATTGATGATCTATTGATTATATATGACATTAGTTTGTGATAGGTGCGGATCCACCCCTGGGACACCCACCTATCTTGGGAGCAGGCCCCGAAAGTGTTGGCTCAGAATGGAGAGCCACTCACGCTTAGGCCATGTTCACACGGCTTAAAATGGGCCGTATTTCGGTCCGTAATTACGCGCCGAAGTGCGCCAATTACGGGCCGAAAACGGCCCATTCATTACGGTAAATTCACAGTTCTCATAGAGAACTATGGATTACGTCTCCTCTCCCCGCCCGGCGAAGCCGCCGGGCGGGGAGATAATTGACATGTCACTTTCTAGCGGCGTATACGCGCCGCTAGCAGTGATAGTCAATGGGCCGGCGAAGTCCCGCCCCGCCCCGTCCACACGGCGTAATTGCGGGGCGAAATTACGTCCCGCAATTAAGCCGTGTGAACATAGCCTTAGGCTATGTTCACACGGCTTAAACTGGGACGTATTTCGCACCGTACTGCGCTAAATACAGGTCGAGATACGTCCCAGTCATTACGGTAATCCACAGCTCTCATAGAGAACTATGGATTACGTCTCCTCTCCCTGCTCGCACAATACTATGAGCGGGGAGAGAAGTGACATCAATTATTCCCGCTCCCGAGCACACGGCGTAATTGTGGGCGAAATACGTCCCGCAATTATTGCCATGTGAACCCTGCCTTACACACAACTCTCCTCTCTTTTCTATGGGAGTTTCGAGTACAGCCAAACACACTGCTCCCCTGTGAATAGAACAGAATAGAGAGTTATGTGCAAGCATGACCGGCTCTCCATTCTGAGCTGAGACATTTGGGGGCCCGTTCCCGAGATAGGTGCAATTCCCAGAGGAGAGCCACACCTATTACACTGATGGCATATCCTATCTGGGACATGGTGTGAACATCCCCTTAAGTGCTTTCTGGCCTTATACAATTTGAAGGTTGGCACAATTAAGGTGCGTCCCCAGTGCACAGGACAAATACCGGCCGGTTTGCCGGCCGGTACTTGTCCTGTTTTGCGGCCGTTCCCACGGCCGCGGGGGGGAGGGGTGCAGCTTTCCTCCACGATGAGCGGAGAAAAGCCCTCCCCCTCCACATTGACATGCACAGATTCCGTCCGAAAACCAGACAGAAGAATGTGCATGTTCAATGTTTTGCGGCCGGACAGCGGGCGGAAAGTCCGCCCGATGGAAAACCCGTGCAGTGGGGACTGCTGCACGGGTTTTCCATATAGCCCCATTGTGCTCGTTTTCGGCCGGTTTTTCAGGCAGTCTGAAAAACCGCAAACCGGCTGAAAAACCGGCCGAAAACCCGTGCCGTGGGGACATGGCCTCAGGGTATGTTCACACGGCTTAATTGTGGGGCGGGTGTTCGGGAGTCGCGCTGATCGGCGCCGGGGGACCTGCAGCTTGCCGGCTCCATAGACATGCATTACTCATGGCGCAAAAGCGCCGCAAATAAGTGACATCTCAATTATCTCCCCGGGCGTACAAAAAGATCGTATTGTACGCCCGGGGATAGGAGGCTTAATCCATAGTTCTCTATAAGAACTGTGCATTACTGTAATGATTGGGGCACATTTCGCTCGTATTAGAGCGTCAGGTACTCCATGAAATACGTGTCTGTTGGAATAAACTTATAATGTGTGCAACAACCACTTTTATGTATTGCATGTGTGAAGCCTTTGTCAAGGATATTGTCAATTGTTGATAAAGTTAGCTGTTTAAAAAAAAAAAACTGTGAGAGGAAGACACAGCTCAAACTTTTTTACTGCAGCAATGGACTGATAGATTCAGTACATGTTCTCATGTGTGCTTGAGGAAGTTATACTGTTCTCTTCAAGAATAAAGTATCCTTTTGCAGTTCAACTACTGGATAATGACTGGATAATCTGCTGCTAACAGTTATGGGCCCAGTATCCAAGTATCCCAAATCCAAGTATCCAAGTATTCCAAACATCAGTAAAGTGTGACAGTGAGTAGATAAATAGAGAAGATAAGATTGCTGCTAGTAGCAATCCTGTGAAATTCTCAGTGCCAAGCCTGACAACCATGAACTACCAATCCTGGAGAATTCAAGGTGAAGATGCATCTAATAAAGAAGAAGGTACGTGAAATTATATACAGGAGCCCAAAGCCTGATCCTCCATCAGAGGAATGATAGAGAAGGATCATAAAGCACAAAGCCACTATCTCCCTCACTATAGAATGAATACCAATTGACACATAATGCAAAAGTAACACTGCCAAAAGGACATGTGGGAAGAGCTACAGAAAGAGCAAGAAAAGAACAAATCTCAGCAATAACTTATCTAATGAGGAAACTGAATCAGTCCAAGTTAAGTAAGGGCCAAAATGCAGGAACCTCTACATCAAGACACCCTAGAAATAGTGGAACTACTGCGCGGAATAGGGCCCCCGAAAACATAAAAGAACTTCCATGTGCTCTGCACTTGTTACTCAGCGGTCTCCCAGAAAGCTATGACCACAGCTCACTGCACTAGATGCACAAAGTCCTGATGATAGCTCACATTAGATTATGTGAAAGCAAAGCTGTGGATGAATACAAGAAAAAACAGAGAGTACAAGCACAGGAATAATGTCCACCCGCAGAATCTGCATTAAAGACTCAGATCATACAACACAATACGAGTCATATAAAGTAAACAACGTGAATGCTTTGTAATGTAGGAAAACTGGCCCAACTAAAGGCAAAATTGCAAAGTCTGGAAAGCAAAAAATGAATCACTTAAAGGAAAAGGAACAATCAGAAAGCCAAAAGTGCTATTATAGAAAAATGGACACTGATTGTGCTGATCAAGCATTTAATACATTACACAAAGCAGGCCCCCCAAATCAGCAGACATGTCTGGTGCATAACTCCCTGGTGCCACAACCACATGACAAATAACAGAAGATTCTTCTTCTAACCTGGGCCCAAAGAAATCAAAAAAGTCATCTTAGCCAATGGTCAAGGTAGAAACTTCAGAAGGAATAGGAATGGCAACCTCCACTGCCAAGTCTCTCCAACAGAAACCAGAAAGATCCAAGTAAAGGATGAGCTCTATGTTCCAAGCAACTTGTTATCAAGTGAAGAAATTCACAAGACAGGGGAATGTAAGTTAACTTTTATGGATGACAGCTGCATCATCACAAGAGAGGGTCATTACTTTTGCAAAAGAAATATCAAAGATGATTGTACATTTACAATATCAGGAGCTGTTTATACTGTCACACAAACAGAGAATTGCATCATTGTGGCCTCGACGTCTTGGGCATAGGACCCAGAAGCAAAAAGAAAGCAAGTCAGGAAGAGCTTGCTAACGGCGTTACAATTGACCAATTCAGTCAGAAATTGAATGTGTCTAGCTGCCTTAAAAGGTAAAATGACAAGGAATCATTTCCAAAAACACAGCAAGCCCCCCCCAAAAAAAACCCAACTACATCAGCACAGCCACAGGACTTGAAACTACAGATGTGTGTGGTCCAATGAGTACACAACACCTGAAAGAAGAGATGATTTCTCACATTTAAAGATATTACTCCAGATAAACAATTGTGACTGCTTCATAGCAAAGATGAAGTTGCGAAAACTAGAAGAGTACCTAGCTGAAGTATCCAACAAATTTGGAAGATCCAAAGACAGTGCGTGCTGTCAATGGAACTGAATACACAAATGGAAAGGCCACAAGCAATATAAAAAAGATGGAATCGTGTTCCAGACTATACCACCCATACCACCCAGAAACAGAATGGTGTCGCAGAGAGGAAAAACCGAACTCTTTGGTGAAAGTGAAGAAGTAATGCATTTGATGCTGAACTACCAAACAACATATTGGGAAGAAGCAATAATGACTGCTTGCTATCCTTCAAAACAGATTAACCAGGAAAGCTACAAAGAAAACTCCATATGAGCAATGGAACAAAAAGAAGCCTGAATTAAAGCACATAAGAATATTTGGAAGTAAAGCATTTGTGCATGTTCCAATAGAGAACTAACAAAATGGGAAGCCTCATGCTAAGGAAGGAGTCCTGGTAGGCTACATGAAACCCAAAGAGGATACAGAATCCTGCACCCAAACCACAAGGTGGACAATCAGCATAGATGTAGTAATTAACTGAAATCTCCGAATCACTCAAATTTCATAAGTTTACAGCACAGTAATTCCATTTGAGCCAACAGAAGCAACCACAGTCACAACTCAAGAAAACAAGGAAGAAACGCTGAAGTGTGTCGAACTCTCAGTTACTGAAGAGGAAAACTGTAATATACCCTGCTGAACCTTCAATCAGGAGATCCAACAGTTCAACAAAGTGTGTTCCTGCTAAACGCCTTCCTTACATGTGAAGACACATTGTAGAGTGAGAGCCTCATCATTGGAAGAAATGCAACAATACCATCCATGAAAAGCAGAAATGGATTAAACTGCAGAAGAAGAAAATGGAATCTCTTCAACAGCTTTCAACATGACAATTAGCCAGCTAACCACAGGGTAAGAAAGCAATTGGATGTACGTGGATTTTCAAAACCAAGGATACTCCTGAAGGTAAACTGCAAGATTCAAGGCAAGACTAGTTGCAAAAGGGTACTTACAAAATATGGAGAAGATTTATGATGCTTATATTTTCACGCAGTCGCTAAACAAACAACATTTAAGTGTTAATGTCTGTAGCAGCGGTTTTCAACAGCATGAAAGTAAGACATTTTGACATTAAGACAGCTTTCTAAATGATGAACATTGAAGAAGAGGTGTAATATGAACTCAACCAGAAGGGTTATTTTAAAAAAGGAGAATAACAACCTTATGTGTAAACTGCAAAAATCTCTTTATGATGGCCTAAAACAATCACAAGAGTGTGGGACACTAAGATGAATGAACTTTCTGCTGAAAGAGGATTTAGAAAAGTTCAAAGCAGATCCGAGTTTATTACAACTAAATGTACAGCAGATAAGTGGATGTAGTGTTCTTCTGTATGGTTGATGATGTCATCATAGCTCATCAAGAAAGAAGTTAAATACAAAAAGTAAGAACAATATTGAACCAACATTTTTGAAACAAAGGACCTTGGAAATGTGACAAATATCTGGAATCCAGATCCAGAGAGAAGAAGATGGCAGTTTCCTTTCTCAACCCAGAAAGCTAAAACTGTAACAGTCCTCAAACAGTTTGGAATGTCAGAAGCCAAAAGCATTTCAGCACCAATGATCCATCTTACCTAAAGTTAGAAGGAGAAGATGATCTACACCTAACAATGGAGAGTTAACAGAACAAGCAGTGGGGGCACTTCTACACAATAGCCACAACTACTCGTCCTGATTATCACAGCGACAATGGGTATACTGGTGCCGACATGTAAGAAAGCCACCGTCAATGAGACATGGAATGCAGTTAAAAAGTCCTTCAAATATCTGAAGCAACCTCAAACGTGAATATACAATACTGCAAATGGTGATCTAAAGCTCACAGCTTACCTGTGGACGCAGACCTGGGCCGGAGAATTTTTTAAGTGGATCGAAAGTCAACAAGCGTTTACTTATTTAAATTAGGAGAAAATCCAATTTCTTGGTCAAGAAGCAGAAAGCAGGTGTCAGTTGCGTATCACTACAGAGGCAGAATACATTTCTGCAGCTCATGCCAGTCAAGAAGTAATTGGTTAGAACCAACTGTTAGAGATCCTTATAAAACTCCAACTCAACCTGTTCATTTATGGAAAGACAACCAAGATTATTAAACCTCGCCAGCAGTGAAAGATCAATGCCAGGACCAAACACATTGAATAAGACATTCACCACCTGCGAGATTTAGTGGAACATGGTATCAATTGACTTTGTCTACTGTGATAACTGACAAGAGATAGACTGATGCCATGACCAAAGCCATTGCCAAGAACCAAGTTTAAGATTTCAGGAAGATGATGGACCCTAATTGGATAAGTAGTTGTTGAGTGGGGGTGTTGGAATAATATTATTACTGTTGGGGAAAAACCACTTCTGTAGTATTTCGTTGGCCTTTGTTAAATATTTCATTGTGATAAATTGGTGTTTAAAAAAAAAACTGTGAGAGGAAGAACAGCTCAGATCTTTTTTACTGCAGATGGGGCTGATAGATTCAGACATGTTCTCATGTGTGCTGAGAAGTTAACTTTTTCTCTTCAAAAATAAAGTTTTTTTGCTGTTCAATACGGGATAAGATCTGGATAATCTGCTGAAACAGTGGCAAAATGGCCTCAAAAAACTGTGTAAACTTACCTTTAGAAATTTCAATAAAGAGTTTAGTCTAAAGAGGGCCTATAACAAACAAAGAACGTTTTAGGCATGTTCACAGGGCTTAAAATTGGACGTATTTCGGGCCGAATTAGCCCGGGAGTCGCAAATTCGGCTGGAATACGCCCATCTTACAGTAATCCACATTCTCATAAGAACTATGGATTCCGTTCCCCCCCCTGCCCAAATCCGCCCGGGGGGAGATAAGGACTGTTTTTTTCTACAGGTATTACCACCGCTAGTAATGATAGTCTAGGGCGGCGAGGGTGGCCCCCGCTCCCGCCCGTCCCCACGGCGTAATTACCCCCCGCAAAAAAACCGTGTAAAACCCACCTTAGGCTAGTCTTTACGCATTGGACAAAAAAGTCACTAAAAACCCAAATAAAAAACCGTCATAAAACTGAGTTTTTTGGTCCCTTCTGTAAAAAAAACACAAAAAAAAATTACCATTTTTGGCATGTTTACGTTTTTGGGCGCGTTTTTTGAACGTTTTTTAGCCTTTTTTTTAATTTGCGGAAAGAACGCATTATTTTGCGGGGGATTTTTTGAAAAAAAAAAGTGCCAAAAACACAAAAAAAAGCATAAAAAAAAAATCTGCCCCCTTTATTTTTGCCCCCAAATTGTAAATTTTCTCCTCTGCTAGAGTTTTTTTGAAAGGGTTTCCCAAAAAATGCCCTGCAAAAAACGAACGGAAAAAAAACATTTTCTGGAGATAAAAGAATTTTTTTTTAATTTTAAAGTCAGGGTTTCCCTCTCTTCAGTCTTTTTTTCAGCATTTTTTAGAAAATGAAAAACGCTGAAAAAAAAGGGACAAAAAATGTCTTGCAGGGAAACATACCCTTAAGATTTCGGGTTCGCCATGGCAGACCCTTTAGGATTTATTTTTCTGTTTCATTTAAATTTTGGGATAGGACCCCGGAAAATAATTTGGGTTTGCAATTTTTAATCTCAGTTGTGAGCCACAATGGGGATGGAGACCAGTATCAGTGATTAAGCGCGCCCCGGGGACCGGCCCCACCCCCCAGGGGAGGGGGCCCCAAAAACCGGCGTGGGGGCCCGCGGCCAAGCCGCGGGTACTGGGGGCCGGGAAAGGGGAGGTTGAAGGAAGGGATGAAAGGCCAGTCCCCCCCTTTCCCCCCCGTTGTGCAGCGCCCCCGGGGGAGGCGCAGTAGTGACTGCCTCTCCCTCGTTATGGCCGACGCTGGTTTGAGGATGTTTGGGGGCGCTTGGCGGGTCGAAAGGGGGCCCCCGGGCTTGAGGTGGCTTTTGGGAGCTTTTGAGTGGGGCGGGGGCCCCGGGGCCTTGAGCGCAGGGGTTTGGCCCCTGGTGTGGGGTTGCCGCGGAACGGGCTTTAGAAAGGAAGCTGTAGTGGGGGGGGAGCTGGTCGGGGAAATCCGGCGGCCCTCTCTGGGGGCCGCGGGGCCCCGCATTAACGCCCACACGGGCCCGGGGGGTTTGCGGAGTGGCCGAAGACGCCGGGCTCGCCCACCGCAGGGGTTTTTGAGCCCGGACTACACCCCCGGGGGCTCGCCCCCGCCAAAGGACCCCCTCTGGGGCCCCTTCAGGTAGGTGGGCAGGCTCCAATCCGGGGGCCGGCCTGCTCGATCGGGAAAAAAGGCATCCAATTTAGGCCGGGGGGCCTGGGGGGGGGCGGCGGGTTGGGCCCCCCAGTTGGGGCCGATCGGCCGCCGCTCCTAGGTGGGCCCTTTTCGTTCAGTGGTGGCCGGTGGCCTGCCTGGCGATGGCCGGTCGGGGGGGCCACCGGGGCGGGGGATGGAGGTCGACATTTCCAGGACCCTCAGATGGGAACGGCGGGGGGAAGGAGGAGGGCGCCAATTTTCGGTCGGCCCCGGGGGAGCTCAAGACGTTTCAGGCTCTCCGACCCGGGCCATGGCAGGGGCCTGCCCCATCTCCGGGGGACCGGGCCCGGCGGCCCCCCCTTTATTGGGTATAAAGGGCCTTGACCCGGGTCGTGGGCGGGCGGGTGACCGGTGACCCCTTCGAGAGGGGCCTTTGGATTACGGTTTTTGGGAGGGGGGGTTCACCCCCCCAAAAGCCCCTGGTGGGGTTACGTCTATTTCATGTACGTTTCACTTTTTTTAAACGGTGGGAAAGGGGGGGTTTTTTAAAAACCCCTGGTAGTGGGTCCCCCGCGCTTACCCCAAGGAGAGGGTTAGTGGGGAATTTTGGGGGAGGTTCCCCCGGGGGGCTGGGGGGCTAGCAGCGGCTTTGCGGGTTTTTTGGGGGGGTTTGAGGTGGGGGAGAGGGGGGTCGGGGGGGCCCCCCTGTAGATGCTTGGGTGGCACCTGCTGTACCGCCAGCGCCCCCGCCCGGGGTGATGCAAACTGGGGGTCCACATCCCCAGGGGCTGGCTGCTGCACAAGGGGGGGGGTGGACGGTGTCCTTTGCAAAAAAAAAGGGTTTCCTCAGGGAGCATCCGTTTGGGAAAGACGGGCAAAAAGGGGAAAAGTATTGTTTTTTTTGGGAAGGCCCATTTGGGCTCATTTAAAGCAAGGGTGGGGGCAAAATCTGGGGGGGACGAGTATGGGGGAGATCTTCCCCTTTGCGCCATTGGTAAAATTTTAAATTTTAGATAAAGGCAAAGAAAGATGAGAGTAAGACAGGGAAGAGGAGAAGCCCCGGGGGTGGCGATCTTTCCGAGACTTTTGCCTTTTGGGTTTTGAGGCGTTTGCGAAAAGGCGGGTGTCATGGGGGGAAAAACCCCCGGGAGAATTGTTGGGGCCCTTTTTTTTGCTTTAGGGATGCGAGGGGGGAAAGGGGGCCATCGGGCGTACGGGGGTCAGGGTGGTTGGGGTTTTATGCCGAGCATTTTTGTCAGGGAAGGCGGTTCGTCCTTCCATCGGGTTTGGGCCAGAAGGATATTGGTCTTGGTTAAAGGTTTAGGGCCCCGGGAAAAAATTTGGGCACCCCTTTTCTCGGGGGGGGGGGGTAAACCGGCCAAGGAGGGGCGGGGGTGGGTTTGGGCGGAACAGGGTCTCAGGGGGGGGTTCAAAAGCGGGGGTTTGCGGGCTTTTTAAACCGGTGGGCAGTGAAATTTTTGGGTGGGTTTTCCCGTTTCAGGCAGTGTGCTCCTTTTGCGAAAGCCCCAAACCCCACCCAGTTACCCGTTGTTTCAGAAGGGGGGGGCAAAGGGGCCGGGGGAGGGGGGAAAAGGGGGCGGCCGGGGGAAAAGGGGCGCGATGGCCCCTTTTCTACCCCGCTTTCCGGAAGGAAGGCAGGGGAAAGCTGTTTTTCGGGGGGTTCGGGCAAGGGGTTTTTGTCATTCCCCCGCCGGCACCCCGTGGTCCCTTTTTCAACTAAAAATTTGGGGTTTCGGCCACGAGCCCCGGAGGGGGGGCCCAAGAAAAGTTGGCAAAGGGAAGGTAGGTTAGGGGGATGGCGGTCCGTTTGAAGCTTTTCCCTTTTCCCGGTTTGGGGTGTGTCTCCTCGGGGGGGTGGTGCCAAAGAAAGGGCCGGGAAAATTTTCCGGCTTATCCACCATTTTTTCCCTTTTTCCAAAAGGTCAATCGGTAAATTTGCTGGTATAGACCGGAGTTTTTGCCCCGTTGTTTTACACCTCTTTTGATGAAGCGGTGTCATTAGTGCGCCGCCCGGGGCCAGGTTCATGATGGAAAAAAGGCGGATATTGGTCGGCTTTTTGATTTTTTACCGGTTCTTCCCGATAGTTTAAAAAATTTTAGGGTTTTTTTTGGGGAAAGGGAAGTTTTTTTTTCGATCGTTGCTTCCCGAGGGGTTTTGCTCGTTATCGTGTGCCTATTCGGGGCTTTTAGCCCCAATTTTTGGGGAATGGGTGGTTCGGGAGGTTTCGGGGTTGAGTTCGATCTTCCTTATTGGTTTGTTTTTTTGTGTGGGGGGCGGCTGAGTCCACGATTGGGGGGTCCTTGCTTGCGTCCCTGAGTTGGGGGACAAAAATGGTTTTGGTGCCGTTGGGCCTGAAAAGCGGAGGGTCCAAAGGACGTGTTTAAATTTTTGGAACTGCTTGACTCAGAAAAGATGGAGTGCAGGTTAGGGAGGTTTAAGTTGGAGTCCTTGAGGGGAGGTGGGCCGGGGGGGTTTGGGAAATTGCGAAAAATTTCCCCCTTAAGGGCTTCAGTCGCGTTGGGGAAGCTAAATTTCGCATGCAGGTTTATGCCGATGGGGCGGGGTTTTTTTTGTCGTCGGTTGGCCGGGGGCGAGTCAGGCTTTAAAAAAAGCGCCCATTTCGTGCCCCTTTTAAATTTGGGTGGCACCGAGGGTTTTGGGACTGTAGGGGCCCATTTTTGGAGACGTACAATGGGCGGTTAAACATTCTGCACGGGGGAAATTTTCAAAACAGGAGATCGATATCTTCCCCGGATGCGGCGGGCATTTTGGCTTTGGGGGGATTTGTGGGAGCGGTGGTGTGCGGGCCCCCGGGGGCCCAGGTTGGCGGTCGCTGTCGGTTATTAGGGAAATTTTGGGTTTCTGGGAATTTTTCCCTTTTGGTGGCGGGTTTGGGGTTTGGGGGGGATAATTTTCGGGATCGGAAGGTTCGTTTTTTTTGGTTTACAATTTTTGGGGGTTTTTGGCGATTAACAAACTGACGGCTTCTTCGCCTCCGGGTTTGTGCGTTTCTGCGATTGCTGGGTTTTTTAGGTGTCTGGAGCTAAATTTATGGGGTTAGGGGGGAACCTTTTCCCCGGGTCCAGGGAAATCTGTCGCTGGGTCTCTTTTCGGTTTTCAGTGGGGCCCATTGAAATTTGGGGGCCCCTCAGCAGCAGAGCCGGGGGGGAAAGCCCAGGCATCAAAGGGGCCGGTTTGGGTTCGGGCGCAGGAAACCCGCTGATTTGGGCATCTCTGTCAGGTGGGACCTGGGGGGGCGTATGAGGCGGCGGGGGCCGTGGTCAGAGTGGGTAAGGGTTTGGGTGATGTGGTGTCGGGGGGAGGATCACTTGGGGCTTTTTTTGTGCTGGTTTTGGGGGGGGTCCGGGGGTCTTGGGGGGGGGGGGGTCGGTGTCCCGAGGGCTCCGATTCTGTCAGGGCTAGCGGGTTTTGGGTTTTAAGATGCGGCGGGGGGGGTGACTTTTACCAAAAAAATTTTTGTGGTATCTCGGGGCCTCCGGGGTTTTAGGCGGGGGCCAAGGGGCAAGGGATCTCGGCGTCCTGTTGTGTTTTCTTGCTGGAGGCTGGGCAGGGGGCTGGGGCGAAGTTGCGTGTGGGTAGATGGGGAACGTTGTTCCGGTTGGGGATTTACTTTGGGGTTCTTCGGGGCGTTTTCGGGTAGGAGGGGTTGGTGTCTCCTAGTCGGGGCAAGGGGGGGGGCTTAACGAGGGGATGGGTTTTTGGGCCCCTGGGGAGACGATCACACTCTGGGTTCGGCGTTTAAAGGGCGGGGTCAGCCCCGGGAAAAGGGAGGCGGGGGGAAAACCCCAAGGGCGGGACAGGGTTCGGAATGTGCCCGGTGCGGTGTTGGCATGACTTTTTGGGTTTTTTCGGGGGCCCAAAGGGCCGCTCTTGTGTCACGTGGATGGCACTTATCTTTCCCGTTTCCAGTTTACCGCCGGGATTTTAAGCGTGTTTGGGGGCGGTTGGGCTGACCTGCCGTTTTGCGCCGCATTCGTTTCGGATTGGGGCGGCTACTGAGGCAGCGGGGTGGGGCCTCAGTGCAGATGGGTGCGGAGGGGTGGGGGATGGGGGGTTGATTGGTTTCGGTTGAATAGCCGGCCGCACTTGGTGTCTGCTGGGGGGATTTGGAGGGGGAGGGGGTTACCGGGGTTTTTTTGTTACTAGTTTGTTTTTCCCTTTTTTTCCAGTTCGTCCTCCCCCTTCCTGGTCTGGATTCCTGGGGGCCCTTGTTCGGGCAAGGGGTGCCGGGGCTGTTTTGCGGCCGGAAAGGTCGCCCCAATTTTGGGGGGTTTCCCCGGAGCGTCCCGGGGGATTTCGTGGCTGGGTCGGCGCCCGGGGTGCGGGGGTTAGGGGGGTAGTTCCGGGGGTTTTACACGGTTTGCAAACCCCGGACATGCCCCCCCCCATTTTGGTATTGCATGTTGGGGGGAATGGTTTGGGTTCCCCGACATTTAGGGGAATTAACACGTAGCATTAAATCGATTTTTGGGTTTATGGAGGGGATTCCCGGGGAAAGGTTATTGTTGGTGAATTGTGTGGCGACATCACTGGGGGGGCCCCCCTCGGTGGAAAAGGGTGAAAAGCAAGGATTAAGGTGAATTGGGCGATTGGTAAGTTGGTGGCCCGGGGAAAGGGGGTGTGGTGTCAGGCATTTGGGAAATTTGGGAAATCCGGCGTGGACCCTTTCTGGCCCGGGCTGTGGCGTCCATCTAATGCTGTTGGGTTTTGGGCCTTTGGTCGCCGGGCCTTTAAGAAGGGGATTTAGAGAGCTCTTTGGGCCCGGTTGGGGGGCCCCGATCCATGAGGGTTCCGGGAAATGCGGGGGGGGGCGGGGGTTCTTGGGAATTGGGCGGGGATACGCTGGGAAATCTTTTGGGTATGATTCCCTATGGTTTGGTGAACGGGTGAATCGGGTGGCGAAGGTTTGGGGGGCTCTTGGGAGGCTGGTATCCCTGCAGAGCCCAAAAAGGGTGAGCCCTTTGTAAAGGTTTAGGACCCCGAGCCAGTGGAGTACGGGTGGGGGGTAAATGGTGGTTTGGTTCCCCTTTGGGGGTTTTTGGGCGCCAGGTCGGTGGTTGGTTCCAAAAGGGCCTCTGCCCATTTTGGTTTTGGGGTTTTTGGGTTTAAAGTTTTCAGTTCTTATGGGAAAGGGATATATATGTATTTTTTTTGTTCATATTTAAAATATATTTTGTATATTTTTTGGTTTTGGGGGGTTGGTTGGTGGTACATATATAGTATATTATATATATATATTGGGGAATTTATTTTGTTAAATTTTTGGGAAAAATTTTGTTTTTGGCCCCTTTATTTTTGTTTGTATTTTGTTAATAAAACGGCTGCTGTGGCCATAATTTATCCAACCGGTTTAGTGTGTTTAAAATTTTCAAGGGGGGACAGCAGGGGGGGGTGGGTATTGAAAAGGGTGGGGGGGGGGGGGGGGGGGGGGATTTGGGTTTTGGGGTGAAAGGGCATCAGGGGTGCAGGGGTCAAGCAGCGCGCCGGGCCCCGGGGCCCCGCCCTAGGGGAGGGCGCCTTTACCCCGGGGTGCTGGGGGGCGGCCAAACCCGGGTAGTGCGGGGAAGGGGGGGGCTGAAGGAAAGGGATGCAAGGGTTTAGTACCTCCCTTTTCCCCCCTTAGTGCAGCGCGCCACGAGGCAAACAGTCCCCCCCCCTTCCCCCCCTAATTTTGGTTCTGGTATGGTTTGGTTGTTTAAAGGGGGTTTTTTTCCCTGGTGGGCCCTTGGCGGGCGGGGGGGGGGTTCTTTGGAAATTTGGGCGAGGGGGGGATACGCTGAGGGAGTCATTCGGGGTATGAGTCCCTCATGGTGTGGTGAACGGTGAATCGGCCTGGCGAAGGTGGTGGGCTCTTGCAGGCTGGTATCCCTGCAGAGCAAAATGGGTGAGCCATCTTGTATGGCTTTAGGACCCCCGAGCCAGTGGAGTACGGCTGGGGGTAAATGGTGGTTTGGTTCCCTTCGGGGATTTTGGTCGCCAGGTCGTTGGTTGGTTCCAAGGACCTCTGCCCCATCTGGTTTTGGTGGTTTGGGAGTTAATGTTTACAGTTCTTATGGGAAGGTATATATATGTATATTTATGTTCATATTTATATATATATATGTATATATATTGGTATGTGGGGGTTGTGTTGGCGGTACATATATACGTATATATATATACATATATTGGAGAATTTATGTGTTAATTTATGGGATAATTTTGTTATGGCACTTTATTTATGTTTGTATTTTGTTAATAAAACGGCTGCTGTGGCCATATTTATCCAACCGGTATTAGTGTGTTATTTGCAAGGGGTCACAGCAGGGAAGGGTTGGTATTGAAAAGGGGTGGGGGTGGGGGGGGAGTGGGATGTTGGTTTGGGCTGAAAGGGCATCAGCGCTGCAGGGGTCATGACAATCTCTGTACAGTGCTATGTAAATGAATAAAATAATACCGGAATCAATGTCTGTAGATTATCTGACATTTACTGTACAATGTCCAGCAGTGCCATGTACCATATACACGTACATTACACTCTCTCTTTTTTCTACTGCCTTATATGCTTTCTCGGTCAGTATATTCTGTAGTGCCTGTAAGATAGGTGGATTTTCTAAATGCATTGAGCCTTCAGGTACAGGTGTATTGATGCCGGCTCTGCTATTGTAATCCTGTTTGTTTTGTTTTTATTCAGAGGATTAGACGGTTGTTTTACTGGTTTTTGTCCTAAAATAAACCTGTTTAACAACTTTAATATAAAATGAGCCTTACATACAACCTTTTAGGAACCACCAGAAGTTTACATTGAATACAATGAAAGCTTACAAATATCATAACCCCATTGCATTGCAAACCCTTAAAGGGAATGTGTCATCAAAATATGACTTATTGTTTAACTCACATTTTTATGTTAAACACATTTTTAAGGAATTTTTGGTTATGTTTTTTTTTTTACATTTTCCATGTCACTTTCAGTATTTTTTTTAAATAATTCTTAAGTCCTGCAGTTTTCACTTTGGCCACTAGGCCTAATAATCGTCTGACACTTCCTGTTCTGTAGAGGGAGATTTTCAGTTGTCTGCTCATTATCAGTAAAAGCAGGGTCAAACTGAAAGGAGACACCATTGTGTACAGATAACACAGAATCCACCAGTCACAAGAGGAGATGTCACAGCTCCCCCTCTCTCCTCCCTTCACAGTGAAAACTCTCATATACAAGTCTATGGGACAGAATCTGTCTTAAGAATCCTATGTGCATGAAGTTGCTGTAAAGTATCTCTCTGACTGCTGTTAAAGCAGTGGAAGCAAGAATACCTTCCCCACAATCATATATAGACGGCCGAACAGAGAAATCTACAATCAGGAAATAAAAACGACTGAGAGGAAAATATGGATCAGGGGCTTGATTTAATAAGTAAAAAAAAAATGGCGACAGATTCCCTTTAAAGTGCGAGCCACTCTGAAGATTGTAGGGTTGAGTTAAAGGAAACCTGTCTGTTTGTTCATGCGGTTTAAACCATGGGCCACATAAAATAGAAGCAAATCTTCTGGTTTCCGTAATGTGTTTTAACCCTAAAATACTACAGAGTAAAACACCCTGCAAAACTAAACCAGATGAGTCCATGAGTCCAATGTTCAATTCCCTCCAGCCACCATCCGTTTAAAGGGACATTGCCATCAAAATTTTTTTTTTCGTATATTGACAAGCAATATTTGACTATTATATGTATTTAACTTAAAAAAAAATATTGGTTGGTGTTTCTATATCTCTATCTCTAGGGTAGATTCTTCTAATGGGATGAGCAGAGTGGAGAAGCACAACTCTTACAACATTGTAACAATTTCAGTCTTTCAAACATTTGTATAGAGCTTCTATTCTGGTCTATGGGAATGACTCAGCATAGTCTAGTAAAGTCAAAAGTTACCAACGTCTCAGTCCATAGGTAGCAAGTCCAACATATGGACGGGGGCAGAGATTAGAAATGGTCCTTCTTATTCTTTTCATCAGAGTTCATGTTCTAAAGGGTAGTCTGATTGCCTTCCGCTTGATCGTAGCCAAACCTATCATTCCGAGACTTTGAAAAACCTCCACTCCTTGATTGGTTGAAAGAAGTCCTACATATGGATTGCATGGAAGAATTAAGAGCAGAGTCAGCAAATACAATCACTTAATACAGTATAATCTAGAAGTAAGAGGATAACTTTCTGTGCCTCACCCAATTAAAATATATAATTCCCTCCATAAAAGTTTTTAACACGTTTCTCACAACCTTGTACCCCAGATACCTTTCTGTGCCAGCTGTTCTGGATATCGTTTGGTGACTGTCTACTTGTTTCTTTTTTGTAACTTACTATTCTTTCAGTTTTGAATTTACTGACTTTACAGTCTTCTTCTGGCTACTACTGGCCTGCAGTGACGAGCTTCTGAGGACACTAGGCCTGTAGCTATAGCAACCAGTGCTGGCAGCCTATCAGGAGAGATCAAACAGGTCTGTAGCTATAGTGACCTGAGGAGCTGATGCAGCCCATACAAGAGGGGATATCTCTGAATACGTAGGACACTGGTAATGGACACATATTGCAAAGTGACTTGTTTTTGCAAGATCTTTACCCTAAAAAGCAATTCTTGTAGTGAGACAACCCCTTTAATTAGGCTCAATTTGACCTTTTTGTTACGCCTCAATTTTTTTTCTTGAACAGTGATCCATGTATGTTATGGTTCTATCTCTTTGAATAGTTCAACAATAGACATCATGGGGTTCTCTCATCTTTATTTATCATTAATACTTTTTTTTTTTTTTTTTTTTTAAACGATGATTTTTATTGAGAAGAAAAATGTCCTCCTTTACAATCACATCGCAATATACATATAATACTTCAATATGTAACAGTTAAATGCTCCTTTAACGCTTACACTTCTCCATTTAATTATATTAACATCCATAAAATAAATTAATACTTTATATGTGCTCAAATTAGGGGCTGTTCACATGGCATGAGGCTCTTTTGCCCATTGCTTTTGATTATGGGAACCTATGATTGGATCATTTGGCTTCTAACCTGTCTTATGTCTTTGTTGCCTCAGCAGACAAGTGCTGCCAAAGCGAGCCATGCAACAGGGAATTTTTAGATGGCCATTTTTGGATTACTTTTTGCTCTATGAAAGTTGATGTTTTAAAAAACAAGGCTGTGATTCCAAAAGAAAAGTTACAAACTGACTTCTGTTGCCTAACCTGAGCTTACATTGATGGGATACAGATCTGCTGCTTGGCATTATTGACTTTCCAACTACTGTACCTGACAATGAATTAAAATTTCTACATGGCAGATCATCGTTTATAGCAATATCCTCCTTCAGTTCGCATCCATCACACTCGTTCATATCACATCAAGGTGCCAGCAACAGAAAGTAGTCTAAATTGGCCTTTTGGGATGTCTAAAATCTGTAGTATGTGGACACCTTCATTTGAATTGTCTATAATCCCCAACCGAAATCTGTTTTTTTTTTGCGGTTTTTTTTGAAGCCCTAAGAACGTGCAACTAACACCAAAAATGCACAAAAAAAAGTGCAACACAAGTGCCACACAAAAACAGTGCATCAGGATACGGTCTATCGCAGACCCATACTTAAACGTAATGGGCCCCCCATATACCTAGAATGCAAAATGTATCCCTGCCGGGCCAGAAGGCTCCTGCACAGGAATACACGAAACGTATTCTCCCCTGCCGAAGCAGGAAGAGAACAGAATGCTCCCTCACCGATCCAGAAGGGATCCGCATGAGGTCACACAAATGGTCCTACGGCCGAAGCAGATCGAACCTACGAACTCACACTTGGCATCAGAATGGCCTGCCACACTAATCTTCAACCAAGTGCAATCTAGGTAACCAACTCCGAAGAGTGGCAAATGGTCCTACTGCCAAAGCATATCGAAGCTACAAGCTCACACTTGGCGTCAGAATGGCCTGCCACACCAAACTTCGACCAAGTGCTCACCAGGTGGCCGACTCCGAAGAGTGCCGGGGTTTGCAGGAGAGAAAGGAACCAGATGGCCACACATTCTCCCCCTAGACCTTGGGGGGGGGGGGGGGGTCCCAGAAGGGTACCGCATCCTAAAATCCAACACACAAAATGACACACGTGAACACACAGTGACGTGAAAAAATAAATTAGTGAATGTGCGCAGTGAACTACTGCCCAGACATCCGGCCAGAAATTATAAACATTTCGGGCACCCCAGGTTCGTCATTCCTGGGGCACATCACACTTAGGGCTTCATAGTCCCCTCAAGCCCAACTGAAATCTGGTGCTCATCCGATCTCGCAGTGTATGGGGGAGTCGAGGAGGACAGCAATGATTAACTCAGGGTCTGTCTTATCACACACCATGTTTCAGACTCATTGTGTGAACCTGGGCTCTAACCTTGGCTACACCACAGACTAAAGCATATGCTGTTATCAGCAGCGTCTAAACATTGCTATCCATTGTCTAGACCAGCACTTTTGGCTGGGAACAAATACTGGCTAATTACAATGCAAATTTAATTGTTCCTCATGAAAAAGTCACAGGCATATCTAAACTTGTTGATGCGTGAATTGTTATGCATGTCGACATACTGTTAAACTGGTCATACACTCAGTGATTGCAGTACCTCTACCTGTTTATTGTGGTGCTTAAGTTTTTTTGTCTTTGGTCAGAAATCCTGCTCAATGTGGGCAAGAGCTGTTGGCCGCACTACACTGGTATACAGGGATTTTGGTGCCAACGATGTCTGAACCATTTTATATAAGTTTCTAGTGCTGATTAAGAATATGCCGGTTCTGCCAGATTGGCTTTAGTTTCTGGGATATTTAAAGGAATTGTCCGGGGCTTACAAAAGCTCGTTGGTCCGCTGGGTCATGATTAGAAATAGAAAAAAGAAGCCTACTCACAGGGCCGTTTCTAGGGGTGGGTGAGGCGAGCACGCACCCGGGGCGCTGGGCTACTACAGGGCTACAGTGGGCTACTATCTGGCTACAGGGGCTACTATCTGGCTACAGGGGGTGTTACATTGCTACAGGGGGTAGCTATCTGGCTACAGGGGCAACTATCTGGCTGAAAGGGTGGTATGACATGGCTACAGAGGGCTGCTAAATGGCTACAGGGGGCTACTATCTGGCTACAGGGGCAGCTAGCTGGCTACAGTGGGTATTACATGGCTGCAGGGGGCTACTATCAGGCTACAGGGGCAATTACCTTGCTACAGGGGGGCATATAACTACTTGGCTACAGGGGTTACTATCTGGTTACAGGGGGCTACTTCATGGCTACCAGGGGGCCTATTACATGGCTGCCATAGGAGGTGCTATAGATGGGGAGTTTGTATAGAGATAGGAATTGGTAGAGAAGTGCTGATAAAGTGAGGAGTCTAAGATATTTGTTTTTTAAATTCTACAGTGAAGAGTCGTGGCCGGGAGAAGTCGTCATGGCGTCTGGGACAGATGGAGAAGAAGAGGAGAAAGGGAACAACTCTTCAGAGTCGTCTCCTGTAAGTCCCTGGATGTAACTTTACTGTAATCATTTATATTTCTTCAGTGCCAATGTATGGCCACTGTATGCCAGTAATATAGGTTGTAGTATAATGGTTTATATTCAGTAATGGTCAGTTTGTATTATTCAGTCACTATGTGCTGGTGATATGTGGTCATGGTGTGGCGGTATTATTCGGTCACTATGTGCTGGTGATATGTGGTCTTACTAGGACATTGGTACTATCAGCCTTGGGATTCTGATTTTGTGTAGCAGTGTTATTTGGTAACTGTATGACTATTAATTTGTTGTTTTATACATAGCACATTGTGTTAAAGATTTTTGTATATTTTGGCTTTGGTTGATGGTGATGCACTGTGTCGTATTGTAGTGCATTAAGTTATGGGTGGGAGGGCAAATTTCTTCACCTCGCCCCGAGTGTAATTTAGCCTAGAAACGGCCCTGCCTATTCACCTCCATGACGCTCCCGTTCCGTTCCGGTGGCCGGTCCATACATCCTGGCTGCACAGTGAGCGTCCATCATTCACGTGCTATGTGCAGCCAATCACAGGTCACAAAGTAACATGCATGTGACCTCTCTGGCCTGTGATTGGCTGCACATAGCGCGTGATGGGCGTTCACTGTACAGCCGGGATGTATAAACCGGCCACCGGACTGAATGGGAGTGTCACGGAGGTGAGTAGGCTTCTTTTTATCTATTTTTAATCATACCCCATAGGACAAGCAAGCTTTTCTAAGTCCCAGACAACCCCTTTAATAGTACAAACACATTTGAAAAGCTTTCAGAATTTCAAGAAAATTGCAAGAATTGCAAGTACAAATATCTAACAGTGACAGGAAAAAGTTATGTATGATTTGATTAATTAATTAATGCAATGTTAACTGGTTATTGTTATTAATGTCAATGCTTCAAAATATGCTTGTGTGATTTCCTTTTATGTGTGTCATCAGGACAACCAGTAGCTGCCATCATGTGTATGTCCCATCTGCCTTGATATCTCTCCTCCTCCACCTTCATACCCCAGTGGAACCTCTCGCCTTGTTTCTCATTTAAAGGGGTTGTCTCACTACATATTCTTCATCTCACCTCAGTCCTGTTTTCTTGGTTTCAGTTTGAATTCAGGGACGTGTTTACTGGCTTCTACTAGGCTGCAGTAGAAGGCAGGTCTGTAGCTATAGCAACCAGTGCAGGCAGCTTATCAGGAATGATCAAACAGGTCTGTAGCTATAGCGACCTGAGGAGCTGATGCAGCCCATACAAAGGGGATATCTAGGAATAGGTAGGACACATATTGCAAAGTGACATGTTTTTTGCAAGATCTTTAACATAAAAAGCAATCCTGAGACAACCCCTTTAAGGCTAGGGCCACACAGCATAGGACAAAAACCGCTGGAAAGCCAATGGCTTTTTGTCAGATGCATGACCGCGGTTTTTCCTCACCGTTTTCGCAAAAACCATGGTTGGTTTCTGTTTTTTTGCCATTGCCCCGTACAATTGAATGCACGGGAAACCAACGGCAAAATGCCAAACGCCGGCGGATTTTACATGTTCCTAAATCGGCTGGCACCAGAAGACTTGCAGAAAAAAACGACCTGTGTCTATGGGCTGCTTATATGGTCGGATTTTCAGTGGTTTCAAAATATTAAAACCGACCGTTTTTGTGTGCTGTGTAGACAGAGCCTAAGTCTCCAAAGTTATCTGCAAATCTGTTTAAATGGCTATAGAGATAGTGCATCATTATGCTGAGATTAACTCCCTAATACCTGAAGTTAGTGAGCATATCTTGCACCAATTCTTCATAATTGTCTGCTCTGTGATTACCCAAGTAATCAGTGTCATTCATGCATTTGGAATCGTTTATGAGTTCACGAATATGAGGACCATCAGAGATTCCAGCTTTTAGTTTTTCCATGCTCAGTCAGGGAATGATCTACAAATGTACGTGAAGCAATGACTTGTTTTGTCCAAAGGGTTGTCTCACTACAAATATTAGTTTTCAACATGTTGGGAACACTAAATAAAGATGTTTTCCAAATATATTGTTTTGTTCATCTTTTTTTGTTAAGGAGCTACAAATGATTTTATCATCTTCTGTGCTCTCTCTGGTTCCCCAAGTGACCGACCTGTGTACTCCCTCCCCTCCCCCCTGCTGTTTGTTCTATCTGAAAGCAGGGAGTGATGTCATCACACAGGTCGGGGTAGCAAAGAACTCCAGACAGTGAGAGCTTGTTTGTTATCTGATCTTTCAGACAAACGCCAGTCATTACTGCTGTTTACTTTACCTCAGAAGCTTCCCTGTTCCTGACAGCAAGAGATTTATCTAAGTCGCAGAGGTCTGAATACATGGAGCTCAGATGCTAATTGTAGACAGCTTGACCAGGAAGTGACAGAGCAAAGCAGCATTATTTCATTCATGTATCCTATGAAACTTTGCGATGAGACACCCCCTTTAATATAACGCGGTGGGACAATGATCTGGTTCTGGTCCCCCCGCGGCTTGTTGCTGATATCCGCAGCATCAACTATCATTTCTTCCCTTGTAGGATATGATACTTTTGTCCAAAGATCTTGCTTTGCCCTGCTATCCCAGAGGCACATGAAGCATGGGTATTTTGTGTATCCAGATTGCTGTCCAAGCAAGAAGTTTACCATCTTCAGATGAACACAAATCGACCACTTATATTCATGATAACGGATTTTCTGTAATACGATTTTTACATTTTCATATAGTTCTTTAAGTTTTGTTGAGTGAGCAATGGGAAGAGACGCATAACGGTTACCACTGTGCAAGAGAACGCATTTCAAACTTCCAGTGGAGCGGTCTATAAAAAGCCGCCAGTCTTCATGTCGATATTCTGTTAATCCAATTTGAAGTACAATTCCTGGGATATCATTGCAGTATACAAGTTCTTCTTCTGGACGAAATATGGGAGAAGCCTCTTTTCTCTTGTGCAATAGGCTGTAATTTTAACTTCCGCCTTTATAAGATTTCGCTCATTAAAGGGGTTGTCTCACTACAAGGATTGCATTGTATGTTAAACATCTTGCAAAAACAAGTCACTCTGCAATATGTGTCCATTACCAGTGTCCTACCTATTCCTAGATATCCCCTCTTGTATGGGCTGCATCAGCTCCTCAGGTCGCTATAGCTACAGACCTGTTCGATCTCTCCTGATAAGCTCCCCAGCGCTGGTCGCTATAGTACAGACCTGATGTCCTCAGCAGCTCATCACTGCAGACCAGTAGAAGCCAGTAAACACTGAATTCAAAAATGAAACCGAGAAATCAGGACTGAAGTATGATGAAATGATGTAGTGAGACAACCCCTTTGAGACTGGATGCTAAAAGTTCAGATGTTTGCTTGGACAAATTTAAATCTCAGGTCTGACAGTGCTTGTTTGGTAATCTGGAACATCATTGCCATGTGGAATAGGTTGTCTTGCTGATTCCAAATCAGTAAAATCCCACCGAGCTTTCTTGGAAAGATTAGGCCTTTAGAGCTCTGTAGCCTAGTATAATACACTTGATAAATCTTCTGCACTCATGTCACTGTAACAGCATCAGCGAGGACCAGCAGAGCTGATATGTCAATTACTGCTATAGACCCTCCCACAGGAGGAAGTGTTAGTCTAAAGCTGGCTGTAGCTCCGTGAAACAGCATGGGGAGAAAACTGTACAGTTGCACCTACCCAACCCCGCAATGTAATCATGGGTTGCAATGGCCATGCATAGGACAAGCGATTGTGCTCCCTAGAGGTCAAGTACTATAAAGGGACTTCCCTGTTTCCCTGAAAATAAGACAGTATCTTATATTAATTTTTGCTTCTAAGGATGCATTAGGTCTTATTTTTAGGGGATGTCTTATTTTTCTATGAACAAGAATTCACATTTATTGTTGAACAAAAAATCAACATGTATTAATATATTGTAGTGATTTCATCACAAACATCAACATAAGCAGCCAAGCTCTGAATTGCATCAAAAAAAATGTACTAGGTCTTATTTTCGGGGAAACAAGGTAAGTATTAATGTAAAAAAAATATATTAAAAGTTGAAATCACCCCCCTTTTGCCATTTTACAAATAAAAAATAAAGTTTTTTCTATATACTTGGCATTGCCGCGTTTTTCAGAGATTGATCTATTAAAATATAACATAATTTGTCCTGTATGCTGAAAATCATAGAAAATAAAATTCTAATCGCCAAAATTATGTTTTTTTGTTTTTTCATATCCCAAAAAATTGGAATAAAAAGTGATCAAAAAGTCGCATGTATTTCAAAATAGTACCAATAAAAACTACACTTCAGCCTGGATAAAATAAGCCTTCACCCAGGTCCAAAATTGGAAAAAAAAAAAAAATTGGTCTGAGAGAATGGCATTTCAGCAAAAATGTAAAAAATAGAAAAACTTTTTTTTGAGTACTAAATCATAACGAAATCTCTACAAACTTGGTATCAACAAAATCGTATTGACCTGCAAAATACAGGTTATGTCATTTATACTGAAAAGTTGAAAAAACTAAACTCCTACAAAAATGTCGCAGTTGCGTTTTTTTGTTTTTTTTTCTCTTTCTTCATTTTCCACCACACATTTTTGTTTTTTTTCCAGTACATTATATGTTATGATCAATGGCACCATTAAAAAAGTACATCTTGTCCTGCAAAAAAAACAAGCCCTCATATATAGTTGAGACCAGAAGTTTATATACACTATAAAAAAAGACACTTCTGCATGTTTTTCTCACTATCTGACCCGAAATCAGAATAAGCCTTCCCTGTTTTAGGTCAGTTAGGAACCAAAATTATTTATATTTGCTAAATGCCAGAATAATGAGAGAGAGAATTATTAAGACATTTTTATTACTTTCTGCAAAGTCAAAAGTTTACATACACTAGGATTACTCTGCCTTTAAACAGTTTAGGACCGACCATATGATAATGTCATGTCTTTGGAAACTTCTGAGTTTATTGGCAACATCTGGGTTAATCAGAGACACAGGTGTGGAGGAATTTCAATGCACACCAGAATATGTTCGTTATAACATCGGGGAAAAAGTCTAAAGAAATCAGTCAGGGAAAGGGTTTTATTCTGTTTATGTCGATAGTGATGAAAACATGCTGGTTTCAACTGTAGCTATTTAGATGGATAAATAAAAAGTTATGGCTCTTGGAAGACGGGGAAACAAAAATGAAAACCAAAAATTTGAAAATGGCTGCGACCTTAAAGGGGTTGTCTCATCTCAAATTTTAATTGATGCTAAATGAAATAATGCTGCTTTGCTCTGTCATTCCTGGTAAAGTGTTTGAACTTGATATGTTCGTGTATTCAGCTTCCCTGTTTTAGTCTAGATTAAATAAATTTTTCTCGAGGTCCGGAGAAAGTTTGAGCTAAATAAAAAGTAGAGTAAAATTTCTGTTTTTGTCTGAAAGATCAGATAAAACAAAATCCAACTGCTGAACCTGTTATGACCCCACTCCCTGCTATCAGATGAACAAAGAGGGGAGAAGGATACACAGGAAAAAACTAGAAACCCCAAAAGGTTAAAAAATCATTTGTAGTCCTTAAAAAAAAAAGGGAAAAAAGCAATATATTTTGGAAAACGTCTTCATTTAGTGATCCCAACATGTTGAAAGCTATTCTTTGTAGTGAGACAACCCCTTTAAGGGGTTAAAGTCCAAAGTGCCCCAGGAGTGGTGACCTTAGAATGCTTAAACTCACTGGGTCTGGGACCATACTTGAATGATCGCACTTTGCCCATGCACATCAACTTTTTGCATCCATTGTTGATCCTGTAAAAATGGAGGCCATGACCAGAGTACTCTATGAACATGGGATCTTGTTGCAGAGTACAATCCAAGGAAAGAGAGGGCAGATTTTTCAGATTTGCAGAAGATTCTATGTGTAGCATATTTGTGCAATATTTCTTCTGCAGATTTTGAAAAACATTTTTCCACATGTGAACTCATTCTTATAATATCCAAGAACTATTCCATGGATTTCGTGGTCTCAGTTGGGATTATTTTTTGTGACCCTGCACTCTAGCATAAGGGGTTAAACTCAGTTGACTAGAGATCTGGCCTTCAAAATCCAAAAAAAAACCCAAAAACAATGTGTGCAAGTGGGTTGCACAGTCCCTTTTATTTATTGTGAAGAACACCTTCTGGAGGTGACAGACCTAGTTACATCATTTCCACATCCCTGTTCCAGTTAATATTAACCCATTCAGTTCCTCACTGGTCCCAATTCATTGTTATGTTGGTTTGAGTTATAAAAAGAAAAAAAAACATTTTCTCATGTTTCATTAATAACTTATGTGTCCATTAACAGTGTCCTACCTATTCCTAGATATCCCCTCTTGTATGGGCTGTATCAGCTCCTCAGGTTGCTATAGCTACAGACCTGTTCAATCTCTCCTGATAGGCTGAGGGCATTGGTCACTATAGCTACAGACCTGCTGTCCTCAGCAGCTCTTCACTGCAGGCAAGTGGTAGCCAGTAAAGCCAGTCATATGAGATCATATGTGATCTCGATCTAGACAACGCAGTGGGACAGATTTACTAGAATAGTCCAAGACCGGGTCTACACAGCATAGTTGAAATACCAAGGGAAGTCTGATGGTATTTTAATGTTGCTGTTTTTGGTATGGCTTTGCGTTAAAAGCCGTGTTCGGTTTTTGGATATTCCACCGGCCCAGTACATCAAGGCTACAGGAATCCAACGGAAATCCTGCGGAGGATAGAACATGGTGAAAATCCGTGCTGTGTAGACTACAGCTCGGATTTTCTATTGCGGTCTACACAGCACTGGTGATAGTCGGATTTTCTGCAGATTCAAAGAACTGAACGCGTCAAAAATCCGACCATAAACCAGCGGTGGAGACATAGCCTAATACTTACCTATATAGGCAGGGTCATCTTAATAACAGTACAGGCCACCATCCAAAGCAGTGCACTGCCCTACACAACCAGTCACAGGAGTAACAGTGTAAATGATCAAAATAAACTTATATTTATTTGTACCTTCAACAAAATCACATCCAGGGCCTCACACCCAGGATGGTAACAGCAGGCTCGGACTGGGCGCGGGGGACCGGGGGAATTCCCCCGGTGGGCCCCCGAGCCGCTGTGGGGCCCCCGGGAAGAGGCAGTGCGTCGACTCCCGGGGACTCTCAGGCTCGCGCATGGGGTCCTAACGCCCGGGACCTGCGTCACAGAGCGCCAGGGACGAGGCCGGTAGCCGGGGGGACTATATGTCCCCCGGCTCGGGCTAATACCTGCGCGGTGTCAGCGGAGCCCAGCGCCACTAGCGCTGCGCTCGCTGATCTCCGGAGGTGAAGGCGTTAGGCCTTAGGCCTGTCGGGCGCGGGCCCTACTGGCTGAGTAGGCGGCGCGGTGACGTCACTTCATGCCGCCTATGCAGGGGGGCAGTACGGAGGGCGGCCGGAGCAGGAGCCCGAGCCAGGTAAGAGGCTGGCTGTTTTTTTTTTTTTTTTTAACTACCTACAAGGGGGGCCTCCGGCTTACAAGTGGGCCCCTTGATAATAGGGGGGCCCTGTGCTAAAGGGGTTCCCTGCATAAAAGGGGGGCCCTGACTACAAGGGGGGGCCAGCTAACAAGGGGGGGGGGCCCTGACTAAAGGTGGTCCTGGGCTACAAGGGGGGGGCCATGACTAAAGGTGGTCCTGGCTACAGGGGTCCCTGGTACAAGGAGGGCAATGGACTTACAAGGGGGTCCCTGGCTAACCAAGGGGGGTCTTGGCTAAAGGGGGGCCCTAGGTACAAGGGTGGGGCCGTGACTAAAGGTGGTCCCATGGCTACAAGGGGGGGGGCCCCTGACTAAAGGGGGCCATGGCTTAAGGGGGTCCGCCTGGCTACAAGGGGGCCCTGAACTAAAGGGGGCCTGACTACAGGTGGTCCAGGGTACAATGGGGTCCATGGCTACAAGGGGGTCCATGGGCTACTAAGGGGTGGGGGTCATGGTACAAGGGGGGCCGGACTTAAAGGTGGTCATCCTGTACAAGGGGAGGCCCTGGCGGTACAAGGGGGGGCCCTGACTAAAGGGGGTCAGGCTATCAAGGGGGGCCACATTAGACTAAAGGGGGGCCCTGGTTACACAGGGAGGTCCTGTGATACAAGGGGGCCGCCTGACAAAATGGGAGGTCCCTGGCTACAAAGGGGCCCTGACTATAGGTGGTCCCTGCTACAAGGGGCCTGATGAAAGGGGGTCCCTAGGCTACAAGGGAGGCCCTGACTATGGAGGTCCCTGGCTAAAGGGGGGCCCTGACCAAATGGAGGGTCCCTGGCTAACAAGGAGGGGTTCGCTGGCTAAAGGGAGCCCTGATAAAAGGGAGGGCCCTGGCTACAAGGGGGGGCCCCTGTCTAACATGGGGTCCTAGATACAAGGGGGCGCCTGGCTAACGAAAGGGGGGGGTCACCTGACTACAAGGGTCCTGGCTACAAGGCGGTCCTTGGCTACAAGGGGGGGCCTGGTTACAAAGGGGGGTCCCTGGCTAAAGGGCGGACTCTGACTACAAGGGGGCGCCCTGGCTACAAAGGGGGGGCCCTGCTACAAGGGGGGCCTGAAATGCAAGGGGGCACTGTACTACAAGGGGCGTTCTCCTGGCTATCAAAGGGAGTCACTGGCTACAAGGGGCCATGGGACTATTACATATGGGGGATCTCATACAAGGGGTCATGGCTTACCATAAGCGGGGGTGTCCTGGCTACAAAGGGGGGCCTGGCTACCAAAGGGGGCCGCTGACTACAAAGGGGGGCCCTGAATACAAAGGGTGAAAAAAAAACTTTGTGACTATCCGGTTCACATATTTTGATCAATAAAGCATGTTTTAAGCTGCCCACGACTTTCAAATCGCGTGGATCTCATAATGGGCAGCTATCCTATCTTGTACCTCTCAATTGAGCCAATCAGCTCCCGATGGGTCAACGACCTCCACTTATTTCTGAGGAGAAAAAATAAAAAACACAACACATGCAATAAGCTGCCATTCTAGTTATGACACGCCTGTGAGACAAGTGGGCGGGACAGATAAACACAAAATTGATAGCACCACTTCCATTTCCATTAGGTTTTAAAATCAATGTTCACTCATGTCTATGTATGTTTTGAACCACAAAAACATTTCTGAAAAAAAGTATGCAAAAACCTGTGTGTGCCACTGGAGGGCTGCCGGCACACATGAATATATACCAGGTCACCGCACACTGACCGCCAGCCAGCGGACATTTCTGCAAAAAGTGGCAATAAACTAAGTGGAAACTCACTAAAGAAGTCATTTACTGGCTATATATTCCATACAATGAAAAAACTTTGAGCTCTCGGTTCAATATTTTGATCAAAAGATGTTAAGTGACCACGACTTTCACGTGATATCATAAATCGGGCAGTCCTATCTATCTTTTACCTCTCATATGGAGCCAATCCAAGGCTCCGTGGGTCAACCGACCTCTTTATTCAGAGAGAAAAAATAAAAAAACACCCAACTGCCAAAGCTGCCACTTCTTATGACAGGCCTGTGAGATGTGGAGGGGACAGAAACACAAAATGGAGCCACCTTCCTTTCCACTCTAGGTTTAAAAATCAAATGTACACCCAAGAATAAAGTTGTTTCTGCAAACTCAAAAAACATTTCTGAAAAAGAATACGATATGCTAAACTGAGGTGCAGGCAGGGCTGCGGCACACATGTAATTATTATGTACGCACACAGGACGCGCCAGCGGCAATTTCTGACAAAAAGGGCTATTACACTTACGTTCGAAATCTTAAGAAGCATTTATGTTTCTATCCAATATGAAAAACTTTAGACTCTCGCGTTTCACATATTTTGATCAAAAGATGTTAGCTGCCCACGACTTTCAGTGATCTCAAATCGCAGTCTTATACTATCTTTCCTCTCATTGAGCCAATCAGCTCCCGCTGGTTCAAAACGTGTCCAGTAAATGTGATGAATACAAATTACAAAACTCTACATCTCAACTGCTTAAGACTGCCCACAGTCTACTATGAAGCCTGTCTGAGATTCGTGGGCGGAGGACGACGGAGGAAAAACAGAAACACACAAGTAACAAGAAGCACCTCCCTCTTTCCATCTGAGTTTAAAATCAATTGTATCACAGAGTTAAACCTGTAGTTATATGCCTCACCGCGCAAAGAAAATTTCTGAAAAAACAGTTATGCGCTCAAACCTGTATAGGTGCGCTCTTATATTGGTACTGTCAGGGCCATTGCAGGCAAGCAACATGTTATTATACATTTGATACGCATAACTTTATCCTAGCTACCCGCCGCCTTGTATGCATACAGAGGTTCCATCAAAATATTTATCTGCAGAATAAAGGGCCTAGTACACTAACGTGGTAGAAAATAGCCTAGAAAGATAGCATTTATGCTAATTATCATACTCATGAAAAAACTATTTGAAGACTCTCGGTTCACATATTATAGATCAAAAGATTGCATTTCAAGATGCCAGACTTGTCAACGTGATCTGAAATGGGCAGTCCTTTTCCTATCTTTTACCTATTCTAATTTGTAGCCTATAGTCCTCCGCTTGGGTCAACGATCCTCCAAATATTCAGAGAGAAAAAGAGAATTAAAAGAAAAACCCACTCACCTTGATCGTTATTGATATACATATATTGGTGAACCGAGTAGTCTCAAAGTTTTTTTTTGCATGTTGACTGTATATCTTGAATTGTCCTTACATTGTTCTTTTTGGGGTTAGTTTTTTCACCGTAGTATGTTATTCCTCCATGACATACACATAGGGAATGGCCGCCTGATTCCAAGGCGGGGCCATCTGCTACTAATGGGATTGGCCCTGACTAGACAAGGGGAGCCACTGCCTACTACAGGGGGTGACGTAACAATGAAGGCCTGGTACCTAAGGGAACTGTCCTGATGATACCCATAAGGTGGGGCCCTGATCTTACAGAAATGGCGGGGCCTCTGGCTATCTGCAAATAATAAGGGGGCTCTCTCTGGAATACTTCACACGTAGCGAAAGGATTTTGGTTCATAATAACCGAAATTAATTTACCGCTAAACGGTGTATTCCCCAATCTTAAGATATGCTCTTCGGAAGAATTACTAATGACGCATAACCTGCCTGTTTCTCCTCTTAGTCTTTCCTCATGGGTAAGCCCTAACTGCCTGTATACTGTCTAAAGGGGGTCCTAATTGCTTGCTCGCTCAGTACTATTTATTAAAGGGGAACCCTAACTCTATAGCAAGCGCATTTAGATCTTTAAAACTGTAGGGTATTCCGCACTAACCATACGTGACTGGGGCTTGGCCTTATTTGCCTACCTAAACCTAGGGTTCTTGTTCTCTACTCCTGGTAATTTAAAAGTTGAAGGGATAGAAGCACTCCTATATGCTCGTTAGCGATTATTCTCCGGGGAGGTTAGTCCTTTACTCCGTCGCTCTCCATACCCCTTAGGATACTAGGGCCATCTAAGTTTGAGGATTCGATGTACACGGCTACTCACCTCACCTGCCTGGAAGTTTGTATAGAGGTGGGAATAGATAAAAATTGAGGTGCTTAGGGAAAATTGGGAAGCTCTGCGTTAATTAGTTTAAGTTGTGCTGGTTATTTCTGCAGGGATGAGTTGTGGCTTCGGGTCAAGATCATCCGCTTGGTAGCTCAGTGTTGGGATACGGGCTTGTCCAGAAGATGAGAAAGGGAAAGTATAGAACGAATCAGTAGATAAGAGAAGGACTCAATTAAGATATGCTATATCGGGTGAGTCCACTGCTTTGTTAGTCTTTATTGGTCTGTGCTGTAGTTCACTGTAATGTGATGTGATGAAGTGGTTGTCTTGACCTTCTATCGTGGCTTCCAATATGGCTGGTGTTGTAGGTTATTTCCCTGAGTGGTGTCTGAGTCTCCTATGTGGTCTCTATGATGGCAGTGTTGTAGAGCTGATTAGCCTGTGCTGGTGTTGACTCTATGTGGTCTCATTTTGAGTGTGGTGTGTTGTAGGTTATACTGAGCTGCGTGTCTGCTCTTAGGACGGTTCATACTTTGGTGGTGTTGTAGTATACTGAGCTGGTGTCATGACCAATATAGTGGTTCTCTAATCTTTCGTTACTCCGGGTGGGATGATTGGTGTTGCTAGGGTCTATACGCCATCGAGCTGGCTCGTTGATCTTCTATTAGGGCTCTATATGGCTCAGATTGTCTGTAGGTATATACCTGAAGCTGGTTTGTGTCTCCACGTCTATGTGGTACTCTATATGGCGACAGTGTTGTAGTTATACGCTGAGTGGTATGTCTTGACTTTATCTGTTGGTCTCTATAATCAGGTGGTGTTGTGAGGTTATTACTTGTAATGTGGTTTGCTGACTCTATGTGGTTTCTCTTACTTATACGGTAAGTGATTTTGTAGGTTATACACTGATGCTGGTGTTGGACCTATATGTGAATTAATCTCAAAAAATTGGGAATCTCGCAGGAGAACTAAGAGTGACTTTTGATCATATATTTTACTAGGTTTTGCGCGCAATAGGCGCTAAACTTAATACTCTGATCAAGTTCTTTCTATCTATTTAAAGCACTAAACAACGTAACTTTTATTATATTAAACTTTACTCTCAGTCTACAACTATTTAAAAACTGCTCTTATTCCTCATCTTTAAACGCCATTGCTTCTTGAGAAGAGTGGGGAATCACATCCCGCCTTTCCTGACAATTCGATAATTCAAAGTTCTGGTTGGAACCACCGCTTCAAACTTATTAACCAAGCATGATGTAGCTTTATATTATAGCAAGTAATATGCTTCAAGGTAAGGGATCCCAAGCCAACTTATTGGGCAAAGTTTTTGCGTCATCCTAATTCATAGAATCACATTGAGACTAAGATAATGGCCCTATATGGTGACTATCCTCGTTGCAGCTAGGTGACACTTTCGTAGACCAGACGGTAAGAGCAGATCTACAATTTTAAAAGACGTCAATCGCCTGAGACCGATCGCGCCAGCTGTTTTCGCAGGTAACCTGGCTATTTCAATGTGTAGAGGTTTCGTGGAAACGCACCCGCCATAAATCCTACTTACAGACTGGGGCCCTTGCCCTTATTTGATAAATGTAAACTTATACTACCTAAGGATTTTGTTGGTATGCTACGCTAACAGATCGGTATATTACTTGGGATTGGGAAGCTCCAGCCATAGCTGTATGCTATTATCTCCAGGGGGGGTTAGTCACTCATCTCTCATTCCTCCAACCGTTCTTTATGGAATACTAGGCTCGCTCTAATATCTATGGCTTGTTATGTATATTGCTATACACACCCTGGGAAGTTTGTATAGATAGGTAGGTAATAAGATATAAGGAAGGGGCTGGATAACATTGGGGAAATTCTAAGGATTTGTGATTTAATTTTTTCTTGCTAAGGATTTGAGTATCTGTGGGCATGGACAATCGTTTCTATCATGGGCGAGTGTAGGAACGGATTGCAAGCTCAGATAAGAGGGAATAGAAAGTAACTCCTAATGATGATAAGAGGAACACGAACTGCATTAGAATAATGCTTTTTCATCGGTTGAGTCTGAATTTTTACTATTCTATATTTGGTCCAGGTGCTGTATTACTGTAATGTGATGTGACTTGTAGCTGGGTGTTTGACACATCTCGGATGTGGTCTCTATATGGTGGTTTGTTGTATGTTAGATTTACGCCTGAGCTAGGTGGCGTGTTTCTTGTTTCAATCATGTGGTGTTTTTAGCTCAATATGGGCTGTTGTTGTATGTGAGTACACTGAGCTGGTGATACTGACCTCTTATGTGGTCTCTATATGGTGGATGTTGTAGGTATATACCATGTGCTGGTGTCTGACCTCTATGTGGTTATCACACATTGGTGGGTGCTGATGGTAGGTTTCTGAGCTGGTGTTTTACTCTCCTACTTTGGACACATATAGTGGTTTATATGGTGGTGTTGTAGGGGTGTATAACTGAGCTGGTTTTTCTGGAACGATCGCTTTGTGGTCTCTTTATGGCAGTGTATGTGAGTATATATCCTGGCTGGTGTATCTGATCCTTCTATGTGGAGTCTTCAATCTTTCAGTGTTGTAGGTTATATCCTGATGTCTGGTGTTGTTTTGCTGATCTTTTGGTCTCCATATTGTGTAAGGTGATGTTCGGTTATACCTGGCCGAGTTGTTGATCTCTTTCTTCCTATAGTGGTTCTCTATAATGGCGGTGTTGTAGGTTTTATTACGTGGAGAAGGTAGTAATGCCTACAGCGGACATGCTGTCCTTGTGATTGGACCGCTGTGATGGAGTTTGATATTTTACTTTCTCTGTTGGTTGTCTTTATTTATAGATAGGGTGGTGGGGTGTAGTGACAAGGGAACACATTGTGGGCGGATATTGTATGTGGGTGGAGGGGGATTAATTGTATGCGGGTGGAGGGGGATATTCGTATTGTTGGTGGAGGACGGCATCTGATTGTAGTGTGGTGATGGAGGGGGTATTGTATGTGGGTGGAGGGTGTGTTATCTGTATTTGGGGTGCGTGCGGGATTATTGATTGTATGTGGGTGGATAGAGGTGTGATATTGTATTGCGCGGGTCGAAGGGGAGTATTGTCGTTTATATGCGGGTGAAGGAGGATATTGTATGCGGGGTAAGGAGGGGCGAAATTAAGTCATGCGTGGTGGAGGGGGTTTGATGTAAGTGGGTCGATGAGGGGGATTATTGTATTGTGAATGTGGAGGGGCGATTATTTATGCGTGAAGTTGTGAGGGGGTATTTGCTATGAGTGGGTTGGAATGGCCGGTATGTGGTTATAGTCAATGGTAGTATATGGGTGGAGGTGGAGTGGATAGTTGTATTGTGGAAGTGCAGGGAGGGATATTGTCTATGTGGGTGGAGGGGATATTGTATGTGGGTGGAGGGGGTTAGGTGTTTTTTGTATGGAGATGGATGGGGGATAGTGTATGTGGGGGGAGGGCGATATTGTATGTGTGGGTTGGTAGGGGATTTGTATGTGGGTGGAGGGAGAGATAATTGTGCAATGAGGGTGGGGGAGGAATATTTTGTATGTGGGGGAAGGGGGATATTGTAAGTTGGGGGAGGGGGTTTTGTTGTGGGGTGGAGATCTAAGGGGGATATAGATGTGGGGGAGGGGGAGGATAGTGTAATGTGCGGTGGAGGTGGATATATGTATGTGTGTGGAGAGGGGTATTGTATGTGGTTGGATGAGGGATTTGTATGTGGGTGGAAGGAGATGATTATTGTTATAGTGTGAGTGGAGGGAGGATATTAGTGATTGTGGGTGTGAGGGGATATTGTATTAGTGGGGCTGGGAGGGGGATAAGATGTGTTCGGGGCCGACGAGGAGATCATCTGTATTGTGGGGAGTTGCCGGGATATTTGTTATGTTTGGTGTGGAGGGAGAGTATTGTATCGTAAGAGTGGTAGGGGTGATAAATGTATGTGGTGGTAGGGAGATATTGTATGTGGACGGTGGAGGGGGGATTATTGTGTGTGGGTGAGAGGGGGAGATATTGTGTGTGGGTGGAGGGAGGACTATTGTGTGTGGGTGGAGGGGGTTTATTGTATGTGGGTGGAGGGGGGATATTGTATGTGGGTGGAGGGGATTTGTATGTGGGTGGGGAGGGGGATATTGTATTGTGGGTGGAGGAGGATATTGTATTGTGGAGGAGGGGGATATTTTAGGTGGGTGGTGCGGGATATTGTATGTGGAGGGAGGGGGATATTGTATGTTGGGTTGAGGGGGATATTGTATGAGGGTGGAGGCGGAATATTTGTCTGTGGGGGGAGGGGGGGTTATTGTATGTGGGTGGAGGGGAATATTGATTGTGATGAGTGGTGGTGATCTCTGTAGCGGAGTGGAGGAGATTTGTAATGTGGGTGGAGGGGGATATTGTATGTGGAGGGAGGGGGATCTTGTATGTGGGTTGGAGGGGGGATTATTGTTTTGTTGGTGGAGGGGGTTTATAGTATTGTGGGTGGAAGGGCGCAGGATATTTGATGTGAGGGGAGAGAGGGAGATATTGTATGTGGGGGAGTGCGGGAGATAGTTGTATGTTTCGGGGGGAACGGAGGGAGAATGTATATGTGGTGGAGGGTGGATGTTTGTATGTGGGGGGAGGTGAGGATAATTGTATGATGGGGGAGTGGGGATCATTTGGTATAGTGGGGGGAGGGTGGTTATCTGTAAATGTGGGGGGTGGGGATCGGTGTATGTGGGGGATAGGGATATTTGCTATGCGGGGTGGTGGGGATCTTGTATGTGGGTGGAGGGGGCGATTATTTGTTATTGGGGGTGGAGGCGGGATATTTGTGATGTGGGTGAAAGGGGCTAATTGTTATGTGTGTGGTAGGGGGAATATCTGTATGTGGGTGGATGGGGGATATTGGTTGTGGGGTGGAGGGGCTTATTGTATAGGGAGTGGAGGGGGTATTATTCGTTTCGTGTGGTGGGAGGGGGATATTGTTATGTGGGATGGAGGGAGATATTGTATGTGAGTGAGGGGGCATTATTGTTTGTGGGTGGAGGGGGTATTAATGTATGTGGGTGGAGGGGGCTATAGTATGTGGGGTGGGGGTTATTGTATTGTGGTTGGCGGGTAAGTAGTATAGTGGTGGTGGAGGGGGATATTGTATGTGGAGTGGAGAGGATATTGTATGTGGGTGGAGGATTATGTAATGTGGGTGGGAGGGGGGCATTTTGTATGGGTGGAGGGGGATAATTGTTGTGGGATGGAGCGGGATATTAGTATAGTGGTGGAAGGGGGGATATTGTATGCTGGGTGGATTTGGGGGGGATATTGTATCGCTGGTGGAGGGGGATATATGTATGTGGGTGGAGGAGAGATATTGATACTGAGGGTGGAGGGGGATAATTGTATGTGGGTAGGAGTGGGATATGTATTGGGTGGAGGGGGATATTGTATGTGGTGGTGGAGGGAGGGATATTGTATGTTGGATGGGAGGGGATACTGTGTATGTGGGGGATGGTGGATATTGGTATTGTTGGGGGAGGGAGACTATTGTTATGTGGGTTGGGGGGGGATTATTGTATGTGGGTGGATGGGGGATTTTTGTCTGTGGGTGGAGGGTGGTTATTGATATGTGTGGGTGGGGGGGCATATTTGTATGTGCGCTTGAGGGGATATTGGATGTGGGGGGATGGTAGGAGATTTGTATGTGGGTGCGAAGAAGGATTATCGCTATGTGTGAGGGCTTCGTGAGTGGTGGTTCACTTGTCTGTGGGTGGAGGGGGCACTTATTGTATGTGGGTTGGAGGGGATATTGTAATGTGGGTGGTGGGGGGATTATTGTTTGTGGGCAGGGATTGGGGGTATCTGTGATTGTGGTGTGGATGGGGATCATTGTTATGTGGAGTGGAGGGGGATATTGTTATGTGGGTGGAGGAGGACATATATTGATTGTGCGTGGAGAGGGGATATTGTATTGTGGGTGGAGGGCGAAATTTTATTTTTGTGGGTGGAGGGAATGATCTATTGTATGTTGGGTGGAGGGAGAATATTGTAATGTGGGTGGATGGGGATTTAATTTGTATGTGGGTGGAGGAGGATTATTGTATGTGGGACTTGGAGCGGTGCTAGTTGGTAGATGTGGGGTGGATTTGGGTGGGCAATCATTTCTGTTAAAGTGGCGTGGACGGGGGATATGTTATGTGGGGGGAGGGGAGATATTTGTATGTGGGTGTTGGGACGGTAGGATTTCAATTTTGTATGTGGGTAGGACGCGGGGCATAGTGATATGTGGGTGGGAAGGGGATTATTGTATACGTGGGTGGAGGGGATATTGTATGAGGTTGTGAGGGATTATTGTATGTGTGGGTGGTGGGGGTTGATATATGCCTTTGTTGCGGTGGAAGGGGATCATTGTATGTGGAGTGGTAGGGGGGACTTATTGTAATGAGGCGTTGGTCGGGGGATATTTGTTATTGTGGGTTGGTAAGGGGGATATTGTATGCGGGGGGACGAGAGGGGAATATGTATTTGTGGGTGCGAGGAGGGTTTTGTTATGTGGGCTGGGCAGGGTGGATGTATTATGTATATGTGGTGTAGGGAAGGTGATATGTGATTGTGGGTGTGTGAGTGGGGACTTATTGTATGTGGGTGGAGATGGGGTTTCTATTGTCTGTAGGGTGGAGGAGGGAGTTATTGTATGTGGGTTGGCTGGGATATTGTATGTGGCTGGTGGGGGGGATATTGTATGTGGGGGGCGGGGGATGTTGTATGTGGGTGGAGGGAGATATGGATGGAGCTACTTAGCCGTGTGTCTATGTATGTTAGACTGTGACATATGTGTGACTTTTCTTGCTATTGTACTACAAAATTTACGATTTCTTTTCCCGCACACTGTATTATGTGGTAAAAAGGGGCGCATTTATGTCCGAGAGGCCGGAAATTTATTTTCATGGACAGTAGGGTGGGCCCCCCAAGATCAATTCCCCTGTGGGCCCCAGACCCCCCAGTCCGACACTGGGTAACAGGATAAGAAACCCCTTTTATTGCCTCCTGCAAATCTGTTACAATATTCTACTTTCACAACTCTGCAAGCACATATACTGCCAATATTTCTCTAAGGAATGCAGAGATGTCTACTTTCCACTATCAGGGCTTGTTCACACGACGTTCTGGATCCATTTTACGGATCTGTTTTTGAGGAGTGAAAACTGCATCCAAAAAGCGGATCCGGAAGATGCAACATCCGAAACTTTATTTGGATCCGTTTTCTATGCTTTTAACTTGCGTTTTACGAATCCGCTTTCCGGATACGTTTCAGTGCCGAGTGCGATCTCTCTCCCTCTCTCTTCATGTGCAGACGCCGGTCCCACGATCCGGCCCCGCTCACCTCCGATGCAGCCCTGCTCATCGCTGATCCCCCTGCAGCCGCTCACTGCGCTTTTCGGATCCGCTTTCAGGAATCAAAGCGCTGCCAATGCGTACCAACAGTGCGGAGCGCTTTTGGACAGGTGCCAAAAGCGCACTCCAAATTTTCTCCTATGGCTTTCACTTGTGTAGAATGCAAGAAGAATTGACATGTCAATTCTTAAAGCGGATCCGAAAAGCGCAGGAGAGCCCTCAAAAGCGCATCGCCAATCTCCCGTGAGTACGGCGATGCGCTTTTGCCATTGAACTCAATGTTAATCACACTGACAATTGTTAGATTCGTTTTGCGGATCCGTAAAACGGATCACAAAAACGTCGTGTGAACAAGCCCTAAGTCATGATTTTTTTTTTTTTATAAAAATGTAATTGTCACAAAGCAATTACAAACTTTTCAGATAAATCAAAACAAATTACAAACTTTTCAGATGTATAAAGCATTAACTTTTCAAACAAGAACATATATATTTACTAGTACATTCTTTTTATGAGACGTTTTGTTATAAGTTTTTGAATGTTAAGGGGCGGTGTGCCTAGATTAAAACGGGGCTATTGAAATCCCATGTATAATGGTTCCCACAGCATCGGATGAAACGTGCATTGAGGCAGGCTCAGACTGACCCACAGGGGAACAGAGGAAAGCGGCCGCTGATCATGGCTGACCTGGAGTTGCTTTTAAACTACATATGTATCCTTGGCATAATCGCTTCTCGGCCTCTTGGCTAAGATCAAGTGTAGTATCTGTTCTTATCAGTCCTCCTGGCGGTGGAGCGCCGGCATCGCTATGGGGGGGACTGTGTCCGAACAGAGAACCACACTGGGGGTAGGGAGGGGGCGTACGTGGCTGCTTGAAAGACAGTAGACGTAGATGACCCCCCCCCCAGGATTGAAGCCAGGATGGTACGAGGGGATTTTGAAGCTCTAAGTGCAATGTGCCTCAGGATTGACGACCCTGGGGTGCCTGAACTTAATGGGTGTGGGACCCCACTTGAGTGATGGCACATTTGCACGTACATTCACTTTCCCTCGAGCACACGTCCTTATTCCCCAGCCATCTGGCTAGGAAATGTCCGGGCAGTACCAATGTGCACATACACTAAGTTATTTATTTTTATTCACGTCGCTGTGTGTTCACTTGTGTCACGTTTTTATGTAGGATCAAAGGATGCGGTATTCTTTTGGGATCCTAATGAGGTTTAGGGGGAGAATGTGTGGCCCTTAGGCTCCTTTCTCCCCTGCAATCCCCGGCACTCTTCAGAGTCGGCCACCTAGATGGCACTTTGGTTGACGTTTTACTGATGCCAAGTGCAACTATTTGGGGCTCTATCCGCTTCGGTGGTGGAGCCCACCGATTGTGACCTCATGCAGATGCTCGGTGAAGGAGCACCGTGATCTCCTTCTGCTTTGGCAGTGGGGATATTTTTGTGTATCCTTCTGGTCCGGCGGGGAAACATTTGTTCTAGGTTTGTGGGGACCCATTACTTTTAAGTATGGGCCTGCGATAGACCGTATCCTCAATGCACTGTTTTTGTGTGGCAGTTTTGTTGCACTTTTTTTGTGCATTTTGGTGTTAGTTAGCACGTATCAGGGCTTTAAAAAAAAAAAATTATCCTTGGGATAGGCAAAAAGCAAGAGAAAAAGAGACAAAAAACAAGAGGCAGAGTATAAGAGTATAAGGCCATGTTCACACGGCTTAAAATGGGCCGTATTTCGGTCCGTAATTACGCGCCGAAGTGCGCCAATTAGGGGCCGAAAACGGCCCATTCATTACGGTAATCCACAGTTCTCATAGAGAACTATGGATTACGTCTCCTCTCCCCGCCCGGCGAACCCGCCGCGGGGGGAGATAATTGACTTGTGAATTTCTAGCGGCGTATACGCGCCGCTAGCAGTGATTGTCTATGGGCCGGCGAAGTGCCGGCCCCCCGCTCACTCTCCCGCCCCGCCCCCATGACGTAATTGCGGGGCGGAATTACGTCCCGCAATTAAGCCGTGTGAACATGGCCTAAGAGGCATCGATAGTAGCTGTAAGGTGGGCCCCATGATCAACTCCATTGGTGTGCCCTAGGATTTACTCCACTTGTGGGCCCAATAAACAACTCCCCTGGTGGGCCCCAGAAGTAACTCCACTGGTGGGCCCCAGAAGTAACTCCCCTGGTGGGCCCCAGAAGTAACTCCCCTGGTGGGCTCCAAAAATCAATTCCACTGGTGGGCACCCAAAATCAACTTCACTGGTCGAACCAGAAACAACTCCACTGGTGGGCCCAAGGCACCCTAGTCCAACACTGCATTGAGGAGTACATGTTATGGTCTGTATTCCTCAATGCCTTCTTTATATGTTTATAGACAGTAAAGACACAATGTTATGACCACTAACAAAATCAAAAATAACCCTGGTGTACAGCATGGACAGCAGCTAGACCAGGGCAATTAATTTTCCCAGGGGGCCGCCTGAGAACGTGCGATGGGGTTGGGGGGCCGGACTAATAAAAACATAGGATGAACGGGAAAAAATTCGTTTTTGGGGGATTATCTTTGTGGAAACTTACTCGGGGATGTATCTATATACCTCTATATATACTGATGGTACACAGTAAGGCAGGTATATACAGCTCTCCTCAGTAAGGTAGGTATGTAGATGTATGTCCCCTCAGTCTGGCAGGTATATACAGCTCCCCTCAGTCAGGTATATAGATATAGGTACCCGCAGGCAGGAATATAGATACAGCTCCCCACAGGCAGGTATATAGATAGGTACAGCTCCCCTCAGGCAGGTATATAGATAGGTACAGCTCCCCTCAGGCAGGTATATAGATAGGTACAGCTCCCCTCAGGCAGGAATATAGATAGGTACAGCTCCCCTCAGGCAGGAATATAGATAGGTTCAGCTCCCCAGGCAGGTATATAGATAGTTACAGCTCCCCTCAGGCAGGTATATAGATAGGTACAGCTCCCCTCAGGCAGGAATATAGATAGGTACAGCTCCCCTCAGGCAGGAATATAGATAGGTTCAGCTCCCCTGAGGCAGGTATATAGATAGGTACAGCTCCCCTCAGGCAGGTATATAGATAGGTACAGCTCCCCTCAGGCAGGAATATAGATAGGTACAGCTCCCCTCAGGCAGGTATATAGATAGGTACAGCTCCCCTCAGGCAGGTATCTAGATAGGTACAGCTCCCCTGAGGCAGGTATCTAGATAGGTACAGCTCCCCTCAGGCAGGTATCTAGATAGGTACAGCTCCCCTCAGGCAGGTATCTAGATAGGTACAGCTCCCCTCAGGCAGGTATCTAGTTAGTTAGGGCTCCATACAGGCAGGTATATAGTTAAAGCTTCACACAGGCAGGTATATAGCTAGTTAGGTCTCCATACAGGCAGGTATATAGTTAGGGCTTCCCACAGGCAGGTATATAGTTAGGTGTGTCCCCAGGCAGGTATATAGATAGTTATGTGTGTCCCCAGGCAGGTATATAGATAGGTGTGTCCCCAGGCAGGTATATAGATAGGTGTGTCTCCAGGCAGGTATATAGATAGTTAGGTGTGTCCACAGGCAGGTATAGAGATAGCCAGGTGTGTCCCCAGGCAGATATATAGTTAGGTGTGTCCCCAGGCAGGTATAGAGATAGCCAGGTGTGTCCCCAGGCAGGTATATAGTGAGGTGTGTCCCCAGGCAGGTATATAGTTAGGTATGTCCCCAGGCAGGTATATAGATAGATAGGTGTGTCCCCAGGCAGATATATAGTGAGGTGTGTCCCTGGGCAGGTATATAGATAGTGAGGTGTGTCCCCAGGCAGGTATGCAGATAGCTAGGTGTGTCCCCCAGGCAGGTATATAGATAGTGTGGTGTGTCCTCAGGCAGATATATAGTGAGGTGTGTCCCTAGGCAGGTATATAGATAGTGAGGTGTGTCCCCAGGCAGGTATACAGATAGCTAGGTGTGTCCCCCAGGCAGGTATATAGATAGTGAGGTGTGTCCCCAGGCAGGTATACAGATAGTGAGGTGTGTCCCCCAGGCAGGTATATAGATAGTGAGGTGTGTCCCCAGGCAGGTATATAGTGAGGTGTGTCCCTAGGCAGGTATATAGATAGTGAGGTGTGTCCCCAGGCAGGTATACAGATAGCTAGGTGTGTCCCCCAGGCAGGTATATAGATAGTGAGGTGTGTCCCCAGGCAGGTATATAGATAGTGAGGTGTGTCCCCAGGCAGGTATACAGATAGCTAGGTGTGTCCCCCAGGCAGGTATATAGATAGTGAGGTGTGTTCCCAGGCAGGTATATAGATAGTGAGGTGTGTCCCCAGGCAGGTATACAGATAGCTAGGTGTGTCCCCCAGGCAGGTATATAGATAGTGAGGTGTGTCCCAGGCAGGTATATAGATAGTGAGGTGTGTCCCCAGGCAGGTATATAGATAGTGAGGTGTGTCCCTAGGCAGGTATGTAGATAGTGAGGTGTGTCCCCAGGCAGGTATACAGATAGCTAGGTGTGTCCCCCAGGCAGGTATACAGATAGTGAGGTGTGTCCCCAGGCAGGTATACAGATAGTGAGGTGTGTCCCCAGGCAGGTATATAGATAGTGAGGTGTGTCCCCAGGCAGGTATATAGATAGTGAGGTGTGTCCCCAGGCAGGTACTGTATATATATAGTTAGGTGTGTCCCCAGGCAGGTATATAGATAGTGAGGTGTGTCCCCAGGCAGGTATATAGATAGTGAGGTGTGTCCCCAGGCAGGTATATAGATAGTTAGGTGTGTCCCCAGGCAGGTATATAGATAGTGAGGTGTGTCCCCAGGCAGGTATATAGATAGTGAGGTGTGTCCCCAGGCAGGTATATAGATAGCTAGGTGTGTCCCCAGGCAGGTATATAGATAGCTAGGTGTGTCCCCCAGGCAGGTATATAGATAGTGAGGTGTGTCCCCAGGCAGGTATATAGATAGTGAGGTGTGTCCCCAGGCAGGTATATAGATAGTGAGGTGTGTCCCCAGGCAGGTATATAGATAGTGAGGTGTGTCCCCAGGCAGGTATATAGATAGTGAGGTGTGTCCCCCAGGCAGGTATATAGATAGTGAGGTGTGTCCCCCAGGCAGGTATATAGATAGTGAGGTGTGTCCCCCAGGCAGGTATATAGATAGTGAGGTGTGTCCCCCAGGCAGGTATATAGATAGTGAGGTGTGTCCCCCAGGCAGGTATATAGTTTTATGGCCAAAATTAAAAATAACAAACACTAATACTCACCCTGGCTTACCTGACTCCCGGCCGAGCGCGCTCATCTTCTATCCGAGGAGCTTCCCGGGCTGGTGGCGTGATGACGTCATGCCGCCAGCGCCGGGACGCTCCTCCGTCAGCTCCTGGGCCCGCACAGAGTTATTACTGTGTGCGCCCAGGAGAGGCAGCGGCGCGGTGAGCGGAGTTCATCGCGTCGCTGCCTAATTCACCAGCAATAGTAGCGCTGACGGCCCGCGGCGGCCTCTCAGCAATACCCGGCCGCGGCGGCCTCTCAGCAATACCCGGCCGCGGCGGCCTCTCAGCAATACCCGGCCGCGGCGGGGCGTCAGCGCTACTATTAGTAGACCTGGGCATCGTACGCCGCGGGCCGCATCCGACGAGCTGGAGGGCCGAGCTAGACGGACTGGGAGTGACTCAAATAGGTCCTTTTATGTTGTACATAGTGTGAACAGTGCGATCAAGATTTCCCCACAAATCCTTACAGGAAACCTGTCAGGTGGTTTATGCTACCCTATCTAAGCATAGGTTGTGATAGAAGGAGAGGAGCTGAGCTCTGTGATATATAGGGTTATATGATAGAGGAGAGAAGCTGAGCTCTGTGATATATAGGGTTATATGATAGAGGAGAGAAGCTGAGCTCTGTGATATATAGGGTTATATGATAGAGGAGAGAAGCTGAGCTCTCCGATATATAGGGTAATATGATAGAGAAGCGGAGCTCTGTGATATATAGGGTTATATGAGAGAGGAGAGAAGCTGAGCTCTGTGATATATAGGGTTATATGATAGAGGAGAGAAGCTGAGCTCTATGATATATAGCCTTATATGATATAGGGAGAAGCTGAGCTCTGTGATATATAGGGTTATATGATAGAGGAGAGAAGCTAAGGTCTGTGATATATAGGGTTATATGATAGAGGAGATGATCTGAGCTCTGTGATATATAGGGTTATATGATAGAGGAGATGATCTGAGCTCTGTGATATATAGGGTTATATGATAGAGGAGAGAAGCTGAGCTCTGTGATATATAGGGTTATATGATAGAGGAGAGAAGCTGAGCTCTGTGATATATAGGGTTATATGATTGAGGAGAGGAGCTGAGCTCTGTGATATATAGGGTTATATGATAGAGGAGAGAAGCTGAGCCCCATCTTCACAGCACTGGTTTATGGTTGGATTTTTAAGCGGATTCAGTTTTTAAAATCCGCAAAAATCCGACTTTAACCAGTGCCCCATAGACCGCAATAGAAAATCGAAGCTACAGTCTACACAGCACGGATTTTCTATTGTCAGATTTCTAGACTGCCTGTTTATAGAACATGTTCTATAATCCGACGTATTATGACGGATTCTAGTACAGTTCTATGTACTGGGCCGGTCAAAATCCGAAAATCAACCAAAATCTTGACAAAAACCACGTCACGACGATTGTAAAATACCGTCGGATTTTGAACACCATTTTTTCAGTCAATATGTAGAAATAGCTTTATGCAGAGTCTGGAACATGGGCTCTTGGAGTAAAACAATACTCACAACAGCTGCAGCAGGAACATTCCTACAACACATGTAAATATTTCCAGTTCTGCTTGGAAAGTTTGCATTGACTTGCTAAGTGGCTGGGACAGGTCCTTTAGCTTATCAATGCACAGCAGGCGGCCGCTCTCCAATTATTACATGCTGTAGACTCTGGCTGTAGGGCTTGGCCTGCATTATAGTGAACTCTAGCAGCTCTCCAGACCCCTGGCTGCACAGATTAGCACTTCAATAGTGGATTCTCCTTCCTCCCTATGGGCTTTGTTTTATTTGCACATCATTTGCATGGAAACCTCCTGTGCCACATGCACTTTTTGGTCACATTTTGTTCCTTGCTGGGCTGTACTACAGCCGCCTTTGTTACTTTATTTCATTGCAGCTAATTTTAGCAGCGCCACATACGGTTAACGCTTTCACTGGATCTGCTGTCCTGGCAGGGAAATAAGCTGCCTAAGCAACTTTCATCCTAATGTAGCAACAATAAGGGCCCATTCACACAGGCAATGGTTGCATGATACTTCTCGTGCTGAAGCTGCCTGGGATTGTTCTCATTGTCTGGCATGGGCATTGCTCATGAGCAGTTCAGGTTACACCAGCTTCACGCTCAAGGGTGTCCTTTTCAGTTTTAACGTCAAGGTCAGCGCAGTCCTCTCGCTTTCAGTTGTTAACTTTTCTGATACTTTCCATGCTGCATGCTGAGCAAAGGAAAAAAATACAGAAAAAGACATAGACACGTTACCCGTTATATCTGGGAGTTGCTTGCAGAGCTAGTAGTAACATTAACTAGGTCATGGCTAAAAGAATGAAAATGACACTTTCATCAGAAAGGAATATTTTTTTCTTAAAAACAATATTTCTGGAAAAAAAAAAAGTAGATTTTTTTTATTTCAGCAGTCCTATGCAATTAAAAATTAAATATAAAATCGTGTCCTTTTCAGCAGTCCTATGCTATTAAAAATTACATATAAAATCTTGTCCTTTTAAGCAGTCCTATGCATTTACACATTACATATAAAATCGAGTCCTTTTCACCAGTCCTATGCAATTAAAAAAGTTACATATAAAATCTTGTCCTTTTCAGCAGTACTATGCAATTACAAACGACATAAAATCCTGTCCTTTTCAGCAGTCCTATGCAATTAAAAATGGCATAAAATCCTGTCCTTTTCATCAGTCCTCTGTAATTAAAAATTAAATATAAAATCTTGTCCTTTTCATCAGTCCTTTGTAATTAAAAATTAAATATAAAATCTTGTCCTTTTCAGCAGTACTATGCAATTAAAAATTACATATAAAATGGTGTCCTTTTCAGCAGTCCTATGCAATAAAAACTGCATATAAATCTTGTCCTTTTTAGCAGTCCTATGCAATTAAACATTACATATAAAATCTTGTCCTTTTTAGCAGTCCTATGCAATTAAAAATTACATATAAAATCTTGTCCCTTTCTAGGAGATTAATCTCCTGAATGGTCAGACAGACTAATCACATTTTACTGTTGGTGCTGCTTATCTCTATGCGGTCTTATTACAAATTGTAGGTAATGACAGAATGACCACTTTATTGTTCTCTGGACAGGGAGAGATAAGATTAGACTAGGTAATGAAAGAGCACTACCTAAAAGGATAATGCGGTGGGTTTTTTTTTTTTTTTTTTTTTTTTACACTTATCATATACTGCTGATAAAACTTAAACCTCTTTGGCCAGAACTGGCAGGAAAAAAGAAGCAATCCTCTCATTGCTATCAGCTACGACTAAGAAAGGTTTCTTTCGAAACGCGTCAGCTGTTTTTCCCATAAGCCGTCATTAGTATACGCTCCTCCATGCATGGGTGTTTCATTGGCTTGTCCATACTTGTATTTTTTAATGAAGAATTAATAAAGCATCAAGATTTTTTAAACTCATCAGCGGTGGATATTGTAGCGGTTTCCTGCATTCTTTCTCATTGCTATCAGAGCTCAACGAGGGGAAGTCAGGGAGACAAAGCAGGAAGTCACCAGGGGGGTTATTCACACTGATCAGGTTATTGCTGATAATATGATCACTTTGCTGACCTACAAAGAAGAATCCTCAAGCAATCCTCTCACTGCTGTGTCCTCAGACAGCACAAAAGGGAAGTCAGGGAGAGTAATATACATAGTAGAACTTTTACCCCTTACTGACATTGGATGTATAGATACGTCCTCATGCCTGTAAGGGGCTGTGTTGCGCGCGCACAGTGGGTGTTAATTGCAACGAACATTTGGCTGTTAAATGTCTTAATGAATGAGAAACGGTGCCGGTGAGATCGCTGTGTCCCGATTGCCGAACATGGCAGCTGAAAGCCAAAATTGCGGATCTTTGGTCCTTTCACGTCCCATAAAAATTTAAATAAATGTAATCGAAAAAGTCCCATGCATTCCAAACTGGTAGCAATAAAAAGTACTCTTTAGCCCGCAAAACATGCCCCCTCACTAAAGTCAGAAGGTGTTAGTACAAAAAAGTTATTGGTCGCAGAAAATGGCGCCACGACGCAAATTTCAAAAATAGAAAATGTTTGGAATATTTTAACGGTACCAAAACATAACGGAAACCCTTCATGTTGGGTATTGCAGGATGCGTATCAACCTGTAGAATACAGAAAACACATACGTTTTACCGAAGATTGAACGGAGTAAAAGCAAAACACCCGTAAACATAGCGCAAGTACGGTTTTTTCACATTTTGCCCCACTTACAATTTTTTTGCCGTTACTCAATATTCTATGGTAACATTACTAACACTAGTAGAAAGTACATCTCGTCCCGCAAAATAAAAGCCCTGATATGTCTATGTAGGTGGAAAAATAAAAAGTTATGGATTTCAGAATGCGAGGAGGGGAAAAAAACTTAGAGCCATATTATTATGACCATCCATCAGGAAGGGGTTAAAAATGTGCATATTATATATATATATATATATATATATACATATATATATATACACATATACTATATATAATATATAATATATATATATATAATATACACATATACTATATATATGTGTATATATATATACACATATACTATAATAAATATAATATATATATATACACATATACTATATATATATATATATATACACACAACACACGCAGATTTTGATAGTAGTGTCACTTTGAGGCTAGGTGCATATCCCATTTGTGATGTCCGTTTAGCGTGTAAGATGGGAAAGTCCTTTCGGCCACACTTTTGGCCTCCGTTTGACTGATACACATCTGTATACTGTAAAAAGAAAAGTATGGAATGGAGCAGGTGCTTACACTATTCTATACAACAGGTTTTTTTTTTTTACAATAGGACGCAATGGGTGACACAAGCCACTACTTATCCTCCATTTCATGTATAAGACCTGACGTGTACATTAAACAAAAGCCAAAATCATACTGTGTATCCAACCTAACATGGAAGTCTTGAACATGTATAATATAAGGGTAGGACGTAGGAATAGATGGGGAGGCCATTGGTTGATGTATAGGGGACCAGCTTCTCAGCTGCACCATTATTCCTACCCTTACAGAGCTATGAATAAGGACTAACATTTGAAATGCGTTAGCGTATCACTCACTGTTTGCTTATTTGTCAGTTGGTCGAGGCTTCGGTCTGTATGTCGGCCCATTTTTTTAATGTGTGAACAATAAAATAATCTTGGATTTTTTACTATGCACCTTATTGCATTGGAAGATGGATTTTTCTCGTGCACCTGCTCTTCATTGCAGCATAATTTTCAACCTGTATAATTCTTTTTCCAGTGACTAATGTCAGTGGCAGCTCTCTTGAATTATTTTAAAAACCATGTTCAAGAGAAGATTATGTTCAAATGAGTCAGGTCCACTGTGTGATAGATCCGCATGCAAAAATCTGCACCATTGGGAGTAGATTTTGTTGCAGATGTACAGCAGATTTAACTGTGCAATAAATCGGCAATAAAATCGGTACCAACAGGGGCATGTGAATTTTATTCTGCAGGTCCGCTGTGGATAACCCACTGCAGACTCAACTTATCAGATTACCTTATGGTGGAGCTCATATGCTGCGTTTTTGTTGTGTTTCTCAAAAAACACCTGTAGAAAATGTACGTGTTTTTCAGAATTCAAGTGATTTTATAATTACATTTGGAATACAGGTGAAATATGGGTTAACTAATATGCATTTTCTATTGCTGCAGGTGTTTTTGGTGAACTACAGTAGGACTCCCATTGTATTACATGGGCTTGCTAATGTACTGTATATTCATGTATCTCCAATTTTGAGGACCTACTCAATAGGATGCAACCTGTATGGAGGTGTTCTGCCTTGCATATATGGTACTGAGTGCCGGCTATATAGCAACACACTTCTTCACTGAATGGATTTTTCCTTTAGAATAAGACCCCATTCACGTCTTGTTTCTGTCTCCCATTTATGGTATCCGTTGGGGTTCTGTAAAAATGTATCCTGAAGGGGCTCCGATGGGGACATCTATAGTGCAAACTTAGGGCTAGTTCACACGGCTTATTTCTGGGACGGATTGCAGCCGTATTGCGCGCCGTACTGCGCTGCAATACGGCTGGAATCCGTCCCAGCCATTACGGTAATCCACAGTTCTCATAGAGAACTATGGATTCCGTTTCTCCCGGCGGGATATGCGTCGTGGGGCCGGCGGGCAGCGCCCCCGCCCCTTATTCAAGCCGTAATTGTGGGCGAAATCCGTCCCGCAATTACGGCTTGAATAAGCCGTGTGAACTAGCCCTTAGTCCTAACCAAACCATATTTGTCATATTTAACAATTGATTCTGCACTTGCCACAAAAGTATGGTCTACCACAATATTTTATCCGGTGCAGAAACCAAATATGTTTACTAAGAAGGGCAAACATAGTCCAATTGGGATTGTGGGATTGTGTTTATCCAATAGAAGTCTAGGGCCCCTTTGCAATATATGTTTGGATAAATTTTTATGGTATCCATCTGGATACCATGAATGGGAGCCAAATAGTAGATGGGAATTGGGCCTAATCTGTCTGCCTACAGCACTTGCAAAAATTATAATTATTTGGGTATTGTCAAAACAAATGCTCTGCAAAAGACATAAATTCAATACAACATAACCATCATAGCTGAATGTCTGTCATTTTACACACTTAGGCTATGTTCACACGGCTTATTTGCGGGGCGTAATTATGCCCCGCAATTACGCCGTGTGGACGGGGGCGGGGCAGGAGTGGGGGCGGGAGTGGTGGGCCAGCACCTCGCTGGCCCATAGACTATCATTACTAGTGGCACGTATACGCCGCTAGTAAATGACCTGTCACTTATCTCCCCCCCGCGGCGTATTCTCCGAGTAGGGAGAGAAGACGTAATCCATAGTTCTCTATGAGAACTGTGGATTACCGTAATCACTGGGACGGATTCCAGCCATAATTCGCGCACTACGGCACGTAATTACGGACTGAAATACATCCCATTTTAAGCCGTGTGAACATAGCCTTAGGGCCACATGTATGAAAACTGTCTAGGTCTAAAACTCACTTTCTTGGCCATAGCAACCAATCAGCGCGCCCCTCTAACTTTTCCAGAGCACTATATGAAATGAAAGGGGCGCTCTAATTGGTTGCTATGGGCAACAAAGTGAGTTTTAGACCTAGACAGTTTTCATACATGTGGCCTTTAGTGGCTATTTATTGTTTCTTATCTCCCACTACATGGATCATCACTTGTCTATTTGGAATTTTATTGTCCCCTGAGGACCCATTTACACTGGAGAAACGCATCGGGATGTATTTTTGTAAATATTTTTGTAAATCTGCCACTTTGGGTTTTTTTGACTTGTAGTCATTATTAGAGGTGGTTAATTTATAGGATTTCCCTTAAAGGAGGGGTCGCTCTTCTTGGGGTGATTACTCCACTGTTAGAAAGGGATAGTGATAGTTTATCTGCTCCTTATACCAGTGGGCTTGCCCCCCTTTTTTGTCATAAACCCCGATCTTCATATTACCTAATTGTCTCTTATTGGATGGACTGACATTGCTGGGTTTTGACGGATCTACCTCTTGGTCATCTAACTGTCAGTTCATATTCCAAGAACAGTGGCACACTATAAACTGAAGCACTATCAAAGGGGATATAGGAATTTGGAAAAAGCATTTCTGCTATCTAGGATACATGAAATATTTTTTTTGAGATTCTCAGTTCACACTTTTCTAACCGTCAGTTGACCTAGTGGCACATTTTCTTCTGTGATTGTGCATTTTTTGATACATTCTAGTATTATTATTTGTTATTTGGGGCTGTTACCATTGGGTAATTTTTTATAAATTTTGTAACGGTTATATTAAATGTTATGTTTTATCGGGTTTATGTCTACTTTGTCTGCAGCAAAAGTCCAAGATGATACCCTAAGATTTTTGCAAGTGATTTTTAGTTTGTGTCTGCTGGATTAGCCCTAAAACACAGTAGATGTGAACTGGACTTTATTTCCATAGTTTCGAATTCTGTCAAAAACGTTGGATAAAAGTGGTGCATGTGGCACTGTTTTCTCTGTTGATCCTGAGTTAGGCTCTGTTGGTGTCCATCATATAATGGATCCAACACTGCTGTTATTTTCATTTTTCTCTTCTCAGCACATGTATGGACCTTGCCTAAGGGATCTGTCACTTCTTTTTCTGTGACATGGATCTACTATATATTGTGATACCGACAAGTTCTGGAAAATTAAAAAGGGTTTATTATCAACGCTGAACAATAGACAGTCCTTGAACTCTTCACCCAGGGTCTGTGGGAACCATCTTTTGTAAGGGCCTCTTCAACACTTTCTTTGGCAGCAGACAAGTGGCATGGGAGTCTCCCTGTCCGTCCACCTGTCATCTCCTGGTGTCCTTGTACAGTCTGGGTAGTCCCAGCACTTGTTCCCGGTTTTACACCTTTAACACCACCACAGCCTTACATAAATATTAGCCCTTAACCTCTTACCCTCTGGGGATCGCATTACCCTCCTCAGGTCTCCTCTCTCTCTATTGCTGAACTAATTCTTTCCACAAAACTTTTTTTCTTCCTCTCCCTTTTCCCAGCTTACTTGTGACACTTATCCCTGAAAAGGTGAATTGTTAGCTCCTGAGTCCTTACAATAGCACAGACTTCCATGAGAAGTAAGGAATGCTGTGCCAAAATCTACGTAAAATTCTGCAATGTGAACAAGTCTTCATACTGTACAGCTTCAAAACCGTGAGCCATGCATCCTCTATGCACTTACACTTTTGAAATCTGCGGCGTGGCGCCATTTTGTGCAACCAATAACTTTTTTGTACCACCACCTACGGACTTGAGTGAGGGGGCATTTTTTGTGGGCTAAATTGGTATTGCTACTAGATGGAATACGTGACTTTTTTAATTAAATGTATACCAATTTTTATGGGACGTCAAATGACTAACAAAAAAATGCAATTTTTGCCTTTGGAATTTTTTTTTCTTCTATGGTGTTCAGCAGACGGGATAAATTATGTTAGATTATAATAGATCGGACTCTTTCGCGTTTGCGGAGATACTAAATATATATATAACTTTTTTACTATTTTATTTTTTATTTGTAAAATGGCGAAAGGGGAGTGATTTTAACTTTTAATATTTTGTTACATTTTTTTTACACTTTAAAGCATTTTTTTACTATAACTTTGAGTCCCTTAGGGCACTTCAGCACTAGGGGGCTCGATCATTTTTACAGCCTGATGCATTGTCTAGACAATGCATTAGGGTGTACAAAGATGGCGGTTTCCCCACTTTTTGCCTGGGGCCGGAAGTGATGAAATTGAAAACATGGCAGCGATGGAAGCCTTCACAAGGCCTCCAGCAGCCATGTTCACCAATCGGTTCTATCACAGTGAGGAATGGTGCGTGACACCGTTTCCCATTCATTTAGATGCTGCAGCCATCTTTGTTGCGGCGTCTAAGGGGTTAAACAGCATGGGAGGGCATCGTGATGATGCGACGTCATCGCGCGGCCTACGTCACCACTAGATGACGGCGCCTGGTAGGCTTAAGGCCTAACACCTTAGGCCTGCCAGTGTGTACAGCAGAGTGGAGCGCCGCCAGCGCTGCGCAGCCCCAGGAGTCAGGGACGTTAGCCCCTGACTCTCGGGCCCTGTCTCTGAGCGCTCTGGACACAGGGCCCGGGCGTTCAGAGACAGGATGCTGCGGCCGGGCCCTTTCACTTTAAAGCATGCTGCTTGCAGCGGGGCCCCTTATTTCACTGGGTCCCGTACAGGAGTACCCCCTGTAACCCATGTACGGCGGCCCTGCACTCACAGTGCGCGATGCTATACGCCCGACACATTGCCGTGTGAACATTTCCTTATAGGGATGCTCCATATCAAACTCAGTTTAGTCCAGTCTGGCCCAAAGTGGTTCTGGGCATTAGAACTGCCATTAAATAAACACTACCATCAACATTTTTCTTTTCACATATTTTTAAGCTATATTCAGTTGTTCTTGGAATTTGTTTTATTGGGTGATTATTTTTTTTTTTTTTTTTTTTTTATAATTTTTTTAAGTTCCTGTTAGTGCAAGACTTCCGGGCTTGTCCCTGACTTCTCTGTGAGCTCTAACAGCAGCATTGAGAGGGTTGATTTTTGGTTCTTCTTTCAGACTATGGCCAGGAGGTATAATTGTTATTAGACATTACCTGACAATTTAAAAAACCCTTCCACATCAGAAAAATTCACCCTTTTTTTCTTCATTACTGTTTTGCCTTATACTTATCTATCTTGTGGAAGAAAAATAGAGAATTTTTTCATCATTACCTTTTATTTTTTAATTAGACAAAAAAAGAAATAGCGCTGAAGAAAGTAGATTATTGCCCTGCCCTATAAAAAATTTTCTAAACGTTAGGCCTCATTACACGGCTTATTTGGCCCGGGAGGGGCCGTACTGCGCGCCGGTTTTTGCGTTTTCAGACGGCCCCAAATCTTTCCCTTCATTAGGGTAATCTCAGTTCTCATAGAGAACAGTGGATTCTTTGCTCCTTCCCCTCGGAAAATTCCGCCGCGGGGGGAGTAATGCATGCACTTTACGGCGCGTACGCCCCATAAATAAGCATTGTCATGGGGCCGCAGCAGCTCCCCCGCCACGCCCCCCCCCCTTTTCAAGGGGCCGCAACTCCCCCAAAATCCGCCCAATTAACCTTAAATAACCGGTGACATTGCCTTAGAAAACAAATTTTATTTTTAATTTTTAATTGCCAAAAATATAAAAAAATTTATAGTTTTCCAGGAATGTTGGTTTTAACAAAAATCCTCCTTTCTGATGGCAGTGTCCCTTTAAAGGGGGCAACGGGCTTTTTTAAATGTTTTGGGAATAACTTGTTTTTTTAAAACCCCTTTTTTTCCCCCCTCGCTTCCTAGAGCAAACCCGTTTTTTTTCATCTACATAAAAATTGAAGGCTTTTTTATGTTGCAGGACAAGATGTACTTTCTAATGGTGTAATTTACTGTACTATAGAATATACTTGGAAACCACAAAAATATTCCAAGTGTGGCAAAATTTGAAAAAAAAATTTACTTGCACTATGTTTACGGCGTTTAAGATTTGGTATAAATGATGTGTTATCTGTATTCTGTCATTTCCAAGACATATCATTTCCAAGACATATCGAAAAATCACTGCTGGGAATACTATCCTACATTTTAGGAGTTTTACAAACCTAGGCACACTCGCCGACAAAAACCCAGTAGGGGAAATGAGCAAAGAGAAATTGTAGCTTACCCCTGGATTTTGAAATTTAAAGAAACATATTTTTGAGAGATTAAAATTTAGAGGCTCCCCGGGGGGGTTATTGACCCGTGCTACCAAGTAGTGGAGAAAAGACAGGGGTTTTTCTTTTGCTCGCGACCGAACATGTATCCCGTTCTTTACCAAAAAAACCACTGCACACTGGGCTTGAAAAGGGAATCGTTTTCCCCAAAAATTCGTAATTTTTTTAAACATCTTTCCTCCTGGGGAAGATCCCATACTGGAGACTGTACTCGCTGATGGATCATGGTTTTTAGAAAGCCCGTACCTTGGGGAATAATTTTTTCCCCCCAAAATGGTCTTCCAATCAAGCACAAAACCCTCCAAATCATGGCTGCGTTTTTTTGGTTTTCTTTAAATTCGGCTCACATCCATGCCGAACCTTAACTATGTCAATACAGGTCAAGTGTTCTTTTTCAATCGGGGAAACCCAAGGGTCCAAAAATCCTTAAATACTTTAACTGCAATTCACATAAATTTTATTTATTGGCCACGTGTACCGTGTAACTTACAGTTTTTAGGTAACACCACAAAAGGTTGAAAAAAAGGGTTTTTTGGAGCACCTAAATATATAACAAATTTTAAATCTAGTCCAATCGATCTAATTTGTCTTTTCTTTTTGGGGAAATCCACAACTCCAACACGGGGGCCTTTAAAATTAAATGGGATAAAAGGGATTGCAAACCCTTCGGGGGGGAGAGTGGATAAATTACTACTGACAGGGGCATTTTTTGGAATGACTCAAAATTCTTCATCCCCCAATGACTCAATCTCAAAGGGAGCTTTTTTTTCACTTTTAAATTTTTGGGTCATTTGGGTCGTGGTGAGGGTCCCTCTCTCTATTAATATATTTTTCTTGTAGTTGAAATTTTTGCAATTTTTTACGATTGATTAATAATATTGTCATGTTAATTCCGGGAAAAAATTTTTTCAGCATTGTTTTTTTCTATAATTATTAGTCGATTCTTTGGTTTCTTTTGATCGTGCTCATTTCCTTTTTCCTTTACGGATATTTCAAACCAGCGCATTTTTGTTTGACTAGCCCGCGCGTTTCTGCCCTTACCAGCAGGGCCTTTTGGGCTGATGCGCAGTAAAGCCATCACTTTCCGGGCCAGCTGTTTGCCTCCCGGGGAAGCATACAGGGTAAGGGGGAATTTGCAGCCCGGGTTTCAGGTGTAGTACTTTCCTTTTTTATCTAAGTATATAAATTTACATTGGGAAATTGTTTTATCTATACAAAGGGCGTTGCATCGCCCAAAACGCGCGGGATAAGTTTGGGGACTTTTTTTCACTGGGGGGAGGTGCTTTTTTTTACATGTTGTAATAAACTTCATTAAGTTTTTATCATGGAATTTGGACCCGCTGATTGTTTTTTTCAAAAGGGACTGGGGTAACACAACGTCTTGCTCCCAGGGAACCGTGCGGATCCTCTCTGCCACGGCTGGACAATGTGGGTGAGCTGATATCTCTTTCATATTTTGCATGCGTTATCTGTATTCTACAGGTTGATACGAGTCAGGCAATACCAAATATGTAGGATTTTTGTTAAGTTTTGGTACCGTAAAAAAATCCAAACATTTTCTGTGACCAATAACCTTTTCCTTTCTACCCAGGACATGTGAGGGCATTTTTTTGCATGCTGAAATATACTTTTCATTGCTAGCAGTTTGGGATAGATGCGACTATTTTGACCACATTTATTCTAATTTTCAGGAGATGTGAAATGACCAAAATAACACAATTTTTCCGTTTGGAATTTTTTTCATCCGCGGTGTTCACACTTTAGTTATATTTTAATAGAATAATTTAAATTTTTTTTTATGTTTTTTATTTTTTAAAATGGCAAAAGGGGGGGTGATTTGAACTTTACATTTTTTATTTTTTTATACTTTAAAAATTTTTTTTCATTTACCTTAACATAGAGTCCCTCTAAGGCTACGTTCACACGGCTTAAATTTGAAATATTTCAACCGTAATTACGCCCGGAGTCGCAAATTACGGGTAATACGCCAAGTCATTACGGTAATCCCCATTCCATGAAACTATGGATCAAAGCTCCTCTCCATGCTCGGCGATCCCCCGGCGGGGAGATAAGTACAGTGAATTCCACGGCGGTAATACAAGTCTATGGGACGGCGAGGTGCCGGCCCCCAGCACCCGCTCCTGCCCCGCCCCCACCGCGTAAGTGCGGGGCGAAATTACGCCCTGCAAATACACCGTATGGACCAAGCCTAAGGGTGCTTCATCACTAGGAGGCGTGATTGTTTATACAGCTTAATGCATTGTAATAGAAAGATGGTGGTTTTACTCCTTCTGCCTAAGGCAGTAAAACAGAAAACATGGCGCAATGGATGCCTTCACAAGGCTTCCAGCTGCTATGTAAACCGATCAGGTCCCAATTATCTCGCCCCAATCGGAGTGAGGAACGGTGCGTTTTCAGCACAGCTGAAAAGGGTATGTTCACACCATTAAACAGCGGGCGTATAGCAGCGAGTACTGTGCGTGCCGCTATACACCTGCAGCTTCAGGAGGATGCACTGGCCAGCACGTACCTCTGAAGCTCTCACTGGCATTCATTCTCCCCAGCACATATTCTTCGCTGACGGAAAGAACAGGTAATCACAGCTCTCAATGAGAACTGTGAAATTTCCTAATGTTGGCCCGAAATTTTAGCACATTAAGCACAAATTTTGGGCCAAATATGGGCCAACATAAATCTATGAACCAGGGGCGTAACTAAGAAGCCAGGGGCCCCAAAGCAAACTTTTGATGGGGCCCCCCCACCCCCCCCCTCGCCCACCCCCTGACCACACCATGTACCAGGACACTTAGATAATATAGATAATACAAGGGTAAATACCTCACCCACATCTCACTATTATATTTTCTACCAACAAACCACTAAACCAAAAACAACATTTCCAATAAAAACCGCTACATATGGACCGGATTAACCGCCAGAACAGACCACAAATTACCACCACATAGTGACTGAATAATCCCTACACTATTACTGATCAGCAACAAAATACCAATAGACCGCCAATGTGACCATTTTGGTATATACTATGTACCAAGGGGCCCGCAGACTGATATTACCTCCTACATGACTATAATGGTAGACACCATGTACACAGGCTCGCGACATAAAGTGATTACAGTGCAGTTACATCTTTTGACTCACAGGTGAACGTTTCTCTGACAAGACGTTGACTTTCCCCATTGTTCTGCTATCCGGTCCCAGTCCCGCCATCAGAATGACATTCCCCATCCCCTTGTCCTTTGTTTGCAGATTTTAGACACAAATATCCTTAGAATCCTGACTTTTCCAGCACCTGCCCCACTGGGCTATATGGGGTCCCATTTACGGCAAGCAGGGTTTATATAGGATATTGGGGGCCCCCAAATAGGCAAGGTTTAGGGTAGCCCAAGAGAGTGTCATATAGGCAGGCCGGGTTTAGTAGCTAAAGAAGCATACAGGTAGACAGGGATAGGTGGTCTATAGGTGCCATATAGGGTAAGGCAACTTTAGGGGCGATATAAGGCAGACAGGCTTCACGGCACCTATATGGATATTCATGCAGGCAGACTGTAGAGCTATAGAGGCAGCCTTGTAGGGGGCTATGCAGGCAGCTGGGGGGCTATTTCAGGCAGGCTGGGTGGTTTATCTAGGGAGGCTAGGGGCTTATAAAGGCAAGCTAGGGGCTATAAAGGCAAGCTAGGGGGTAATAAAGGCAAGCTAGTGGGGGTATAAAGGCAAGAGGTAGGGGGTGGTAATACAGTGCAGGCTGAGTGGGTTTATACAGGCATGGGGGGCTTAGTGGAGGTATACATGCCGGCTTAGGAGGTATAACTTCCGCTTAGGGCGTAAATAATCCCGGCTTAGGGGGTATACAGGCGACTTGGGGGTATACTTCAGTCTTAGGGTTAGTACTGCCGGGCTTAGGGGGTATACAGGCTGCTTAGTGGGATATGGCAGGCCTAGGGGGTATAACAGGAGGCTTATGGGGTAACGGCGGCTTATGTGGTAAAACGGCCGGCTCAGGGGATATACATGCCAGGCCTTAGACTGTATACAGGCAGGCTTAGGGGTATACAGGCGGCTTAGGTGTATACAGGCGGCTTACGTGGTATACAGGCATGCTTAGGGGGTATACAGTGGCTTTAGGGGGTATCCAGGCGGCTTAGGGGCTATACAGGCGACTTAGGGGGTATACAGCAGGCTTAGGGGCAGGTAAAATAAGAAACTAGGTTTTACTTACCCTCGGTCCACGCTCCCCCGAAGCGGCCGCGCTGCAGTCTCTCTGCAGCCTTCTGCTCAGCGCGGGCGGCGCGGCGATGTGACATCACCACGCCGCCCACGTAATCATTTACTGGAGGGCTGGCAGGGGAAGTAGCAGAGCGAGCGATCCGGCCGCTCCGTTCTCTATCCGCCATGAATCGTGCTGCTCTGAACCCTCGGTGCCGTATTGCCCTGGCGTTCAGAGGCAGCATGCTCCGGGCCCCACAGCTCCCTGCCCGCCGTAAAAGAGTGAACTGTTATGTTCACTGCCGGCGTGGCCATGATCGGCATTACCGGGCAATCGGACGCAGTATCAAGCTGCCCCGTTGCGCGGCCCGGGGGGGGGGGGGCCTAACCGCAAGGGCCCCGGAGCAACTGCTACCCCTGCTACCCCGGTAGTTACGCCCCTGGTATGAACATACCTTTAGGGGTTAAACAACACAGAATGGAGCCAACTTCATTACGCGCCGTTACTGGCAGGTGTCAGCTGCAATTAGCAGTCTGCAGGGCCGGGACGACGGGTAGGCAGAGATAGGCGATCGCCTAGGGCGCCTACCTCTGCCTGTCCCTAAGGGGGCTCAGACAAGGGCCCCGAACCTCCCGGTCTCCAGGCCATTGCCATGGGCCTGGAGTACCGACTGGCCCTGCTGCCCTTCAGCTGCATGTGCATCCGCTGGACGCCCATACAGCGGAGGGCTTCTGCGGAGCAGAGAGCGAGCACTCCCTGCCCCGCAGACAGTGTCGGACCGGCTCCCTGGAGGATCGTTGCATCCTCCGCAAGGCCACGGTCCGACACAGCGGGGCCGCTGTGTCCTCACAGCGCTGAGGACCCGCCGCGGCCCCGTGAGCCTCAGCTGGCAGCGTCGCGATGAAGTGATGTCATCACGACGCTGCCTCTCCTCGGGCGCACAGCGCGTCATAGGCCGTGCGCCCGAGGAGCTGCCAGAGGAGCGTCCCGGCGATGGCTATGTGATGACGTCGCCAGTGTCCTGCAGAAGAGGAGCGCGCGGCCGGGAACTCAGGTAAGGTGAGTATTAAAGTTGTTATTTGTAAGTGCCTGCCTCAGTGCCCCTATATATGCCTGCCTCAGTGCCCCCTATATATACCTGCTGCCAGAGTGCCCTCTATATGCCTGCCTCAGGGCCCCTCTATATGCCTGCCTGCCAGAGTGCCCTTCTATATGCCTGCCTCAGTGCCCCCTATATATACCTGCCTGCCAGAGTGCCCCTCTATATGCCTGCCTCAGTGCCCCCATATATGCCTGCCTCAGTGCCCCCTCTATATACCTGCCTGCCAGAGTGCCCATAGATATGCCTGCCTCAGTGCCCCCTATATATACCTGTCTGCCAGAGTGCCCCTATATATGCCTGCCTCAGTGCCCCCTATATATACCTGCCTGCCAGAGTGCCCCTCTATATACCTGCCTGTGTGTCACTATATCTAGTTGCCTGCCTGAGTGCCCCTATATATACCTGCCTGTGTGTTCCTATATCTATATGCCTGCCTGAGTGCCTCTATATATACCTGCCTGTGTCCCTATATCTATATGCCTGCCTGTGTGCCCCTATATACCTGCCTGAGTGCCTCTATATACCTGCCTGTGTGTCACTATATCTATATGCCTGCCTGAGAGTGCCCCTATATATAACTGCCTGAGTGCACCTATATCTATATACCTGCCTGAGAGTGCCCCTATATCTATATACCTGCCTGAGAGTGTCCCTATATTTATATACCTGCCTGAGTAACCCTATATTTGTATATCTGCTTGTCTAAGGGAACAATATCTATAAACCTGCTTGACTGAGAGGGAATATCTATATACCTGCCTAATTGAGGGGATATATATGTCTATGCAGGGACTATATAGCTTCCTATTGAGGGGCATATATACCTGTCAAACTGGGGGGAAATTTATTATACCTTAAAATTAAGGAGTTGCTGGAAATGTGAGGATTCTAAGATATTTGTGTCCATCTGCAGGGACGAGTTTTGGCCGGGAGCATGAAGGTGTGAACCGGATGGAGAAAAGGGAAAGTGAACGACGCTGATCAGAAAAGACAGAGCTGTATAAGGACTTTTTTTTGCGGGATGAACTGACATTTTAATTGGTACAACTTTGGAGTTTATAGGAGTTTTTGATCGCTTTTTATTCCATTTTATGTGCTGCGGGATGAACAATAATCTTAATTTTGTGATTGTTTTTTTTTTTTTTTACGGCGTTCACCGTACGGGTTAATAAACATGACAGATTTATAGGGCAGGTCATTACGCACGCGGCGATCCCAAATATGGGTACTTTATTTTTTTTTTATCTTTTTTGGGGCGATTGGCGTTTGTAAAGGGGAAAAGGGCGGTGTACGTATTTTTATTTTATTTTTCGTGTTTGTGTTTTATTTTTTTCACTTTTTTTTACTTTTTTTCACTTTTTCACATTTTTATTTTACTTTTCCCCTAGGGATTTGAATGAGAGATCTTTAGATCTCTCATTCAATAGGAATCAGTGCATACTTTTTGCTATGACTGGTTCCTATGACAACTGTCAGTCATGATGCGGGACTGCCCACAGGGCACGGCCGGGGTCGTGACGTCACAGAAAACCCCGGAAGGCATTCTCTGCCTTCCGTGGTGTCTGTAAGGAGGCAGGAGCCACGGATCGCCCGACCCATGCGTGCTGCCGCGCAGAGACGCAGGAGGAGCGTCTCCTCCTGCGTCTCTTAATTATTGCGACGGTTTGTCGCGATAATTACGGGGTTTATCCGCCCCCCCTCCACCCCCCCCCAGCGATCCGGGTCGGGGCCGATGGTGCGGAATGCCAGCTGTAATATACAGCTGACACCCCGCGCCGATGCCGCGAACTCTGCTTTAGAGTTTGCGCCATCCTCAGGACGTACAAAAGTCCAGGTGCGTTAACCCCCAAAACGACCTGGACGTATGGATACGCCAAGGTCGTTAAGGGTATGAATGGTCTGAAACTTGTGTTTAGTAGGGATTGTCAATGACAATGTATATGTATTGTTTTAATTTTGCCCTTTATATTACTGGTTTAAAAAAACATTTTATTATGATATGATGAGTACTTGTGTTGGCAATATCCGTTTAAGCCAAGGGAAGGGCGACCCTTCAGCCATGGGTTCCCCTAGAGGTTTCCTCCACAGGGGGTTTCCTCCCCTGAGTGCTTGGGGATGAACCTAGTGAGTCTGGAATTTGCTACTTGGTCAAAAATAAAAAAAACATTTATTTATATATTAATCGTGCTATTGTAACCGGTCACAGCTTTTATGTTGCAGGTCAAGTTATGGTGGACTAATTTTAACTAATAGAGGATGGTAAATCTAGGGTTTGTAAAAGAGGCTGAGCTTTGGAAGGGGCAGCCTTAAGGAGGTGCAATGGTAAGGGCATCCAGGGGGGGCACGGTGGTTAATCAGTAGTGAGGATCTTCGTAGGGTCATTGGTGCCCTAAAGTGTACTGGCTTGCTAGAATGGAAAGCCAGAGCGGCCGGCCCCTTTTTTGCTGTCTGGCGGGTGCTGCTTTGTCAGATAGCTGGGAATATCACAAAATTGTCTAGCACTCACCTGACTCCTTCCATGTTTGTTGTACTTATATGGTTTGAAAAAAGCTGGGGCCCATTTTTGACACCAAAGGAGAATGTGTTTGTGCATTTATTCTTGGGTTTGAACTGGGTACTAGTTAGAGCGGGGGTTCATCCCATATCCAAAAGTCAAGGTTTTGGAACCCTTTGTCATAAATCTGGAGTCACAGTTTTTATGCCGTCACCTGGCCTCAGGTACTCGGCTACTCCATCATGATTGTTAGTAATGTTGTAGAAGCTTGTAGACAACAAGAAAGCTTCAATAGTGTGTACCTGATGTAGGGAGTACTCAGGATGCAGTACTGGGGTGTTGGTTGGGCTTAAATCTGATTATATGAGGAGGGAAGTAAAAAAGAAAGATATGTGATCAAACTGAGTGTGGGATAGTAGAGAAGTCAATATGTGATCATGTGAGAGTGGTGGAGTAAGGGTTCATTTACATACAATGGCTATGTTTCAGATTTTCTGCGATTCTATTATGTAGGAAATCAACAGCATATTACAAAAACACCAAAATGGATGATGGTGGATTTTCAATCTGCAGCAATTTAGATCTGTCAATTTACGTTGCAGATCTGCTGAGGATTTAGGGCAGTAAGTATGAACAGTACAATACCGATTCAAAAACTGGTCTAAACATGAGTATAAGTCACCCTACCAAAACAGCAATGAACCAATATGAAGTATAATGACTCTCCAAACATTTACCATATAAAGATTTTTAATTCCAAAAAATACATTATTAAATACAAAAAATTAATCTATCACAACTGAAACAACCTTAAAAGGGAGGTATTTTATGTTTTTAATTGTTTTTAAGGTTGTTTCAGTTGTGATAGCTGAATTTTTTGCATTTATAATGTATTTTTTGGAATAAAAATCTTTATATGGTAAATATTGGAGAGTCATTATACTTCATATTGGTTCATACCGTATGTATGAACAGGGCTGCACTAGAAGTCTGGCGTATTTTCAGCCCGACATCAGGCACAGCTTCGTTCGCATTAGTTGGAATCCTCCAGTATCAGGCGCATTACAGAGCGCCTGCGGCACTTTGTAATGCACCTGATTTCAGGGTGTGGGGGGAGGTGTGTGTGCGGGATATGGAGCGCACTAGAACCGTACGAAGCTATAGATTTATAGCTTCATTATGCCATTTCTAGGTGCATTACTGCTGGAACAGGTAAACCACTTTCAGAGTGGTATACCTGAGCCAGAAATATTGTGTTAGCACTAGAATGCGCTTGATTTATGACCTGCTGTACAATCTGCTTGGATTCCGTATCACACACGAGATGTAGATTAGCCCTATTTAAATAGAGCTAATCATCATAAAAAAAGCAACAAAATCTGCCGCTATATCATATACAGTGGGGAAAAAAGTATTTAGTCAGCCAATTGTGCAAGTTCTTCCACTTAAAAAGATGAGAGGCCTGTAACTGACATCATAGGTCGACCTTAACTATGAGAGACAAAATGAGAAAACAAATCCCGAAAATCACATTGTCTGAATTTGGAAAGAATTTATTTGCAAATTATGGTGGAAATAAGTATTTGGTTTCAATAACAAAAGTTCATCTCATATTTTGTTATATATCCTTTGTTGGCAATGACAGAGGTCAAAAGTTTTCTGTAAGTTTTCACAAGGTTAGATCTGGAAAATGGCTAGGCCACTCCAGGACCTTGAAATGCTTCTTATGAAACCACTCCTTCGTTGCTCTGGGGGTGTGTTTGGGATCATTGTCATGCTGAAAGAACCAGCCACGTTCATCTTCAATGCCCTTGCTGATGGAAGGAGGTTTGAGCTCAAAATCTCACGATACATGGCCCCATTCATTCTTTCATGTACACGGATCAGTTGTCCTGGTCCCTTTGCAGAGAAATAGTCCCCAAGCATTATGTTGCCACCCCCCCATGCTTCACAGTAGTTATGATGGTCTTTGGATGCAACTCAGCATTCTCTCTCCTCCAAACACGACAAGTTGTGTTTCTACCAAACAGTTCTACTTTGGTTTCATCTGACCATATGACATTCTCCCAATACTCTTCTGAATCATCCAAATTCTCTCTAGCAAACTTCAGACGGGCCCGGACATGTACTGGCTGAGGCAGGGGGACACGTCTGGCACTGCAGGATCTGAATCCCTGACGGCGTAGTGTGTTGATGATGGTAGCCTTTGTTACGTTGGTCCCAATTCTCTGCAGATCATTCACCAGGTCCCTCCGTGTGATTCTGGGATTTTTGCTCACCGTTCTTGTGATCATTTTGACCCCACGGGGTGAGATCTTGGGTGGAGCCCCAGATCGAGGGAGATTATCAGTGGTCTTGTATGTTTTCCATTTTCTAATTATTCCTCCCACAGTTGATTTCTTCACACCAAGCTACTTGCCTATTGCAGATTCAGTCTTCCTAGCCTGGTGCAGGGATACAGTTTTGTTTCTGGTGTCAATTGACAGCTCTTTGGTCTTCACCATAGTGGAGTTTGGAGTGTGACTGAGGTTATGAACAGGTGTCTTTTATACTGATAACAAGTTCAAGCACGTGTCATTACTACAGGTATAGAGGTTTATATCTTTTGGATACCTTCAGGATTGGACTGATCCACAGGCCAACAGGGGAAATCACTGGTGGGCCTCTGAGCATTGCAGACCTAGAGTTGCTTTTAAAATACATATAATTCCTTGGGAGAGGCAGAAAAGCAGAGATAAAGAGGCAAAATCAAAAGACAGACTATAAAAGGCATGTATAGCCATGTACAGTAGCCGTAGGGTCATCCACCAGAATCAACTCCACTGGTGGGCCCCAGAATCATCTCCAACTGAGCCCTAGAATCAGATCTACTGGTGGGCTCCAGGATTAGATCTACTGGTGGGCCCCAGGATTAAATATACTGGTGGGCCCCAGGATTAAATATACTGGTGGGCCCCAGGATTAAATATACTGGTGGGCTCTAGAATCAACTCCAACTGTGGCCCCCTAATCAACTCCAGCGGTGGGCCCGAGGGACCCCAGTACAACACTGTACATATTAAATGAAACAAACAACTCATGCTTCATATCTACAGTATACATATAGCCTGCATCAGAAAGGGAAACATCTCTCCTTGAGGAGAGCACCAAATTGGTGTGCAGAGTCTAAAGCAAATTGAGGATTTGTTACATCCAATAGAGGGCGCTGGAGCTTCTCAGCTCCTTTCCCATAATGCCTTGTCATATAGCCTGCATATGATGCACAGGTTATCTACTGCTTTGTGCCACTATTAATTAGGGCCAAGCCTGGACAGTGTCGGTGGCACATGTAACGCCACTATATAGTGCCGCTGTACAATTTTGAAATATGGAAATAATCTTTGCTAGATAAACTATTTGTATTTCCTTTATATACTATTGTTCTGTCCCCACATGAGGCGAATGAAGGTGTAACTGGCTGGTGGATGATAGTGACTGGAGACTTTCCTACCTTCGTATCCAGAATGTGGAGCAGACAGGACCAAGCAGGCTCAGCTTAGTAGATATAGATGTAGTAACACAGTGATATGAAACTGAATGTGGTTTATTCACCTTGGATACAGCAATAATGACTGATACACAACTGTGGTTATCTTGTAGTAGTATAAACCTTGGTGCAGTTTGTTGCTGCTGCTTCTTGTTTGTTGTTGGCTGTTTGCTGCTCTGTTGTTTTGCTGCAGTTTGCTGGTCAGAAATTGATGCTTCTGCTAGCCCAAAAGATGTGTGCTCCAGTCACATTAGGATGAAAAACAGGAAGTGACTCAGCAAGGCAAGAAAAAAAACACACTCCCTTAGAGAAAAACTTTACGAACAAAGACAGAGGGAGCACATGTAAATTCTGGTCAGCAGATGGCAGTGCAGCAACAATACATAATAAAGAATGGATGGAGAAAAGGATGCAATAATATAAACAGTTGAATAGCGATACCTATAAGCATAGTTGCCAACTTTTGAAAATGAAAAAGCAGGAGACTGTAGATGCTGGCGCGCGTAGCGCGCCGCGGCAAAAATTTGCATGGACACGCCCATCTTTCCGGTATGCCACGCCCTCTTCAAAAAGCCACACCCACTCCACCTAACTGCATAACGGCTTTGGAAGAAAAGCCAGGTAAAATGCCTTATAGCCAGGTAGTAACCCCCATAAGCAGGTAGTGCCCCTTACAGGCAGGTAGATGTCCCCTTGTAGCCAAGTAGATGCCCCTCTGTAGCCAGGTAGGTGCCCCCCTTTGTTAGCCAGGTAGGTGCCCCCATTGTTGTCAGGTAGTGCCCCCATTGTTTGCCAGCTAGTGCCCCCTCTGTTGCCAGGTAGATGCCCCCATTGTTTGCCAGCTGATGCCACCATTGTTGCCAGGTAGGTGCCCCCATTGTTGCCAGGTAGGTGCCCCCATTGATTGCCAGGTAGGTGCCCCCTCTGTTGCCAGGTAGTGTCCCCTCTGTTGCCAGGTAGTGCCCCCATTGGTTGCCAGGTAGATGTCCCCGCTGTTGCCGGGTAGTGCCCCCTCTGTTGCCAGGTAGATGTCCCCTCTGTTGCCAGGTAGATGTCCCCTCTGTTTGCCAGTAAGTGCCCCCTCTGTTGTCAGGAAGAGCCCCCCTTGTGGCCCGGTAGATGCCCCCTCTGTTGCCAGGAAGGCCCCCTCTGTTGCCAGGTAGATGCCCCCTCTGTTGCCAGGTAGATGCCCCCATTGTTGCCAGGTAGATGCCCCCTCTGTTGCCAGGTAGATGCCCCCGCTGTTGCCAGGGAATATGCCCCCATGGTTGCCATGAATAGCCCCCATTGTTGCCAGATAGAGTCCCCCCCCCCCTATAGCTAATAAAAATAAAATAATAAAATCCACTCACCTCACCAGGCTCCTGCAGCGCTGCCAGCTCCCGACCGATCTCCTCAGCGGCGCAAGGGGAAGTGGGCGGCCGTGCGTCACTCCCCTGCAGCCGCGCGTCACTTCCCCCTGCGCCGCTGACCTGTATGTGCGGCGCACACACCGGCGCCGTACATACAGGGGGAGAAGGGAGGAGGGAGCGATCCCTCCTGCCTCCTCCCTGCACAGCGAGACTCCGGGCGGTGAAGCGGGCGCAGCGGCCGCTTCACCCGCTGTAGGTAGCGGCCCGCGGCGCCAGAGTAGCGCACTAGCGCCACTCCGGCGCCGCGGCCATTTAAAGAGCCCCCGCCGCCTGCTGGCGGCAGGAGGAATGCCACTCCCCGGGAGGGCGGGAGGGGACCCAAATAGCGGGACCCCCCCGCCAAAAACGGAGAGTTGGCATGTATGCTTAATGAGGAAACAGCACAACTTTTTTTCGGGGCTTAAACTTTCTCCCCTTTGTGAGAACTCCAATGAATTCACACCTATATGTTATAAAAGTTTCTGCTCAGGCGTCTTTGAACCTTCCCTCGTTAAGGGAATCCCAATATATTATTTTCAATTAAATGAACTTTTTTCGGACTAAAGGGGCGCTCCCCCGGCATAGGCAAAACCCGGCGGTTTGTTTCCGGTATTTTCCTGTTTTGCGCCCCCACGGCCGTGGGGGGGGGGGGGTGGCTTTTTTTTCGCATGAGTGGAGAAAACCCTTTCCCCCCTTCACTTTGAAAAAAACAAGATTCCCCCCGGAAACCGGACAAAAAAATGACTTTTTTCAATGTCTTGCCGCCGGACCCCCGGCGGAAAAACCGCCGAGGGAGAACCCGTCAGTGGGGACTCTGCATGGGTTTTTCCATAGACCCTTGTCAAATTTTTTTTGGGCCCGGTTTTTTCAGGGGCCCCTGTAAAACCGGGAAGGGCCGGTGAAAAACCGGGCAAAAAAACCCGTGCGGGGGACATGCTCTTAGAGGCACTGGACTGAAAGACGCACCTAGGTTTTACAAGTGGAAAATAGGGAAAAAAAAAGGTAAGCAAAAAAGGTGGGCTGAGGTGTAGTTTGCTTGGACAATTTGCCTCAAAAGTACTTTTTGGATCCCTTTTATTCCAAGTTTTTGGGATATGAAATTATCAAGAATCTACTATTTTTTTCCTCTTGGGGTCACGACGGGAAAAAGGGGCCATCCCTGTTGTGGGGGTTGCTGCCAAACTATTGGGGCCGGCAGGAGAATGGAGCCGTCAGCTTCCCGCAGCATTGCCCATCCCCAGCCTTCTGCCTCCCCCAGGACAGTACCAGGGCTGTAAAACACCCTTTTTCCCCCCCCCCTCAAAAAAAAAAAAATGTAAGAGAAAAAAGTGTGTCTTATAGTCCAAAAAATACGATACTGATACATATTCTTTTCTTCTTAGGGTCTGTCCGCACAGCAGGGCTTACAGTCAGATTTACAGACCGTTTTTGGATTTGAAAACCATCTGTAAACCAACATCAGCCATCTGCATGGACTTACATAGAAAAGCAGTCCCCTCTGCACGGATTTTCCGCCGGACTGTTTTTGACTGCCAGCGTTCCTAAAAACTTAGTACATGTTCATTCTTCCGCACAGTTTTCGGGTGGAAAAGGAACATCTGAATGTGAACGACTTGAATCTGCAAACCGCCCCCTACGTGCCAAAAACCGTCAAAATACCAGCCGGAAAATCCGGTATTTTGTCAGTGCCATGTGAACACACCCTTAGCTATTTTAATTTTCATATTCTATATTTTTTCATTTTGTTGTCTCTATAGGATTATGGGGCCAGCCTTCTGCTGCTTTTAACAACATTTAAAGAGATGCTTTACAGCAGCTTCATGCACATAGGAGCCTGTGAACTGGAGCAGACCCATTGACTTCTGTAGGAGCGTTTTCTAGACATGCTCTGTGACCTGGGAAGAAGCCATTGTACAGGAAGGCGGAGAAATTGAACTGTGACCATCTCCTATTGTAAACACTGGATCCCGTGTTATCTATACACATTGATTTTATTGTAATCATGCTGGTAATAAGGAGACTGCTGCAAAGATGTCTCTATAGAAAAGGAAGTGACAAGCCTATTATTAGGCCTAGTGGCCAGAGGGAAAACTGCAGAATTTTAGTATTTAAAAAAATATATATTGATAGTGGCAAATTAGAAAAAAAAAATCTTAAAAATTGTGTTTAATATAAAAACATGAGTTAAACAATAGATCATTGTCTAATTATATCTTGCCGTTAAACATTGAGAGTGTTGTGGTCATGCCCTGTGACCTGGGAAAAAGTCAGTGTACAGGGAGGAGGAGAGGGAGAGCAAGAGCTGTGACCTCTCCTATTGAGACTGGTGGATCCTGTGTTGTCTATACACATTGGTTTTACACTTCATTGTACTCACGCCACTGCAGTTAAGAGTATGTTCACATGGTGTTTTCCAATCCAATTCGAAAACCGTGTTAAAAAGCACTGCATAAAACGAACATAAAAGCACCCTGCAGTCTTAAATAGGGTATCGGATGCGTAAAACAGATAAAGCAATGCCATGTCAATTCTTTGATTAGATATGTTAAATGCATCCGAAAGATGTATTTAAAACACTTAGGGCTACATGTATGAAAGTTGTCTAGGTCTAAAATTCACTTTGTTTCCCATAGCAACAAATCAGAGCGCCCCTCTCATTTCATGTAGTGCACTGGAAAAATGAAAGGGGCACTCTGATTGGTTACTATGGGCAACAATGTGAATTATTATTTTATTTTTATTAATTATTATTTATTACTTTTATTGTTGTCTGAACGATGACACTTTTTTTTACATTGAAATCAAGATTAATCACACTCACCATTGTTAGATACCGGTTTGTGTTGGTTTTTGGGTCTAAACAATGTCCCCAAACACAGATTTAGTAAATGCTATGTGAACATCCCCTAACAAGGAGGCCGCGGAAAAGTTATCTACAGAACAGGAAGTGACAAGACTATTATTAGGCCTAGTGGCCAGAGTGAAAACTGCAGGAATTCTTCATTTTAAAAAAAATATTGATATTGGTATGTCATATGAAAAAAATAAAAATTCTTAAAAATTGTTTTTAACATAAAACCCTGAGCTAAACAGTAGGTCATTGTCTGATGATACCTTCCCTTTAAATAACACAATAATACATCAGGGTCATGGACACTCAGCGAAGAGGTAAACAGAGCGCCTAAAGGGAATGTGTCATCAAAAAATGAGTTATTGTTTAAGTCCCATTTTTATGTTAAACACATTTTTTAGGAATTTTTGGTTATTTTTTTTATTAATTTTCCATATCACTTTAAATTTTTTTTAATAATTCTTAAGTCTTACAGTTTTCACTTTGGCCACTAGGCCTTGTTTGCACTGCTTTAACAGCAGTCAGAGAGATGCTTTACAGTAGCTTCATGCACATAGAAGACTTAAGACTGACTCAGTCCCATTGACTTCTATAGGAGAGTTTTCTAGGCATGCTCTGTGACCTGAGAAGAAATCAGTATGCAGGGTGGTGAAAGGGTGAACTGTGACTATATCCTCTTGTGACTGGTGGACATGTTTTTATCTATCCACACTGGTGTCTCCTTTCGTTTGACCCTTTTTATGCTGATAATGAGCAGAACAACTGAGAATCTATCTGTACAGAACAGGAAGTGTCAGACTATTAATAGGCTCAGTGGCCTTAAGAATTATTAAAAAATATTGAAAGTGATATGGAAAACTAAAAAAAAAATAACCAAAAAGTCTTTAAAAATGTGTTGAAAAGAAAAATGTGAGTTAAACAATAAGTCATTTTGATGACACATTCCCTTTAAAGGGAACTTGTCACATTGACATTGCTATTTGATCTGCTGCCAGTATGTTCAATAGCAGAGCAAATAGAAGTAGGACAATTATGTTATTTAAATCCTTGCTTATTCTGGGTTGAGGAGTCCAGTAGGCGGTGTTAACAGTGACCTCTTTATGCAGACTCGTACAACAAAAGCTGTCAATCACTGATAAAACCGCCCACTGGATCCAGAATAAGCAGAGATTTAAATGAATAAAATGTATGTTGTACTGAATCTTCCCCTACACTACTGTATAACATTGTGCTCAGCTCCTCCTGCTCCATAACATGCTGCCAGTAGATCTGTAAGCTTTTTCTACATGACAAATTCCCTTTGAGTTGAGGGCTCATGCCAACTGCAGAGTCATGTGTACAGAGCCAGGACAGGAGTGCACAAATGCCACACGGCTTCTAGGATTGAGCCACAGGGCTTCTAGGATGGAGCCACAGGGCCTGCTGATATAGGGTTGCAGAAATGTTTGTGACTGTCCCATTCATTAAATGAAAGTTGTAGAAACAGCTGCATTCACATGTACTTAACCAGTTTCCATTGGCAGAACGGTTATGAATATACACGTATTGGCTCTGTTGGATGCTGTATGTCCAGAGATGGAGTGTGCAACAGGGTTTACTCCGCATTCATATAAAATGCAATAGAAAAAACCTCTGATGTCCTATTAAATTTTCACATATTAATTGTTCAATGTGATGTTTCTCAAATAGGGCCCTTTTTGGTTTAAAACTGGTTTGACTAAACTCATGAAAAAAATTTGGGTTTGGGATATGTTCACACGGTGCACTTTGCTCTTGCTTAGCACATATTTTACACCAAAATATGTGCTAAAATACGTCCAAACGAAAGACTTCCCATAGACTGCAATGTAAAATACAGTCAGTCATTCAGCCGATGCGTATTTTACTCTCATATTTTTTACATGTGCCCGAAAAGAATTGGCGTGTCCGTTCTTTCAGGTGTACACGCAGAGGCGTTACTTGAAGCTCCAGGGCCCTAGTTCAAAAAGTGAAACGGGCCACGTACCATGCGCCATTAAAAGGTGGTTTTCTCCTTTGTGTGATTTTTTCCCTCTGCCCCCCCTTGTATTATGCCTTTGCTATAACAATGATAAATAGAAAAAGTGTAGGACCAAAAGTTCCCTTTTGGCCCTTTTGGCAGGTTTTCACATTGAAATTAGCACTTGAAAGGAAGTTTCAACGCACAACTAAACTTTAGGGGCCCCCTATACATAAAACATGTGTGAAGTCCCCTTAGGTTATTTTTTTTTTCTCTCTGACTCTTAAAGGAATCTGTGCCAATTTTTTTTACTTTTAATCAACCCCCCTGATTTTTTTTTTCCCTTCCGTGTTTTTATTTCCCGATTGTATATTCCTATTCGGCCCTTAAATTTTGTGGGGAAGATTTTTTTTGTTTTTGATGCGTTAAAGCGCAGAGAGATATTTTACACGCTTCATGCCCATAAATTTTTAAGACGTTTCTGTCCATAGCGTTATGGAGAGTTTTCATGTGAAGGGGGGAGAGAGGGGGAGTGTGAATTCCCTTGTGATGGTGGATTCTGTTTTATCTGTACACAAGGTGTCCCCTTTCATTTTTAAACCCCTTTAAAATGGCTTTTTGGGTGAAAAGCCCCAAAACGAATTGGGTCAGCGATTTTGGCTTTGTGGCCAAAGTGAAAAATTGGCCTTAGGAATTATTAAAAAAATTTTGAAAGTGATTTTTGGAAAAAAATTAAAAAAAAAACAACCAAAAAAAATTTCCCAAAAAATGTGTTTAACATAAAAATGTGAGTTAAACAATAAGTCATTTTTTTTAGACACATTCCCTTTAAGTGTTAGCTTACCATTCACCAACACTCCCCGTCCTTCCTGATTCTCGGTGTGTGGTTTGCCTTCTACTCTGATATCACATTCCAGCCTCACTTTTGGTCTAATATTACCTCCTCACTAAGGGGCTCACCTGGGGATGTTGGGGAAGGCCCTACGAAAAGGGTTGGTTTCTTTTTTTTATATATTTATGTCAAAATTAAATGGCACAATTTTTGGAACAACATTTTTAGTGTCAATTGGATTTATTTTGTTAACCATTTTAAAAGATACATTGTCCGAAAGGATATAATAATTTCTCCTACAAAGGTTTGAGCACTAGTTTAGCGTTCAATTTTTTTGCATAAACGCATCAGTGTAAGGGTATGTTCACTCGGCGTGTTGGATTCGAAAAACGCACTCAATTGCGCTTTGTAAAATGCATCCACGCATTTTACACAGCAGCTGCGTGTTTGGCTGTGTTTTGGCTGCAGCAGGATCGCACACTATAGTTTTAAATAGGGCTCCTGCTGCGTCTTTCGGATCAAGGATTGACATGTCAATTCTTTGAACGGCTCCGAAAGACGCATCACACAGACGCAAGTAAACGCGCATCGGCGATCACTCATCTGAACACTGATGATTTTACATAGAAAGCAATGTAAATCACACTGCACATTGTTAGATGCGTGTTTGGGTCCGTGTAGGGTCCAAAACACAGATCCAAACACGCATCTAAAAACAGATCTAACACGCTGTGTGAACATCCCCTAAGAGTTACAAATCTGTTTGTTCTTACCTTCTCACTCCCAATGCAGCTTCACTTCTGGTCTGATATTACTTCCCTGCTTCCAGCACAACCTTACTTCTGCTCTGATATTACCTGCTTGCACCCAGTGCGGCCTCACTTCCAGTCAATGGCACCAGAAGCAAGGAATGATGTTGGACCAGAAGTGAGGCCACACTGGGAGTATGGGGGAACAGTAAGTTACCCTATAAAGCCAATGAAAAACCTAAGCAAAGCTTAAAGGGGTTGTCGCACTACATTAATTCATCTTACCTCAGTCCTGTTTTCTTAGTTTTCCATTTGAATTCAGGGGCGTGTTTACTGGCTTCCACTAGACTGCAGTAGAAGCCAGGTCTGTAGCTATAGCAACCAGTGCTGGCAGCCTATCAAGATAGATCAAACAAGTCTGTAGCTATAGGGACCTGAGGAGCTGATGCAGCCCATACAAGAGGGGATATCTAGAATGGTAGGACACTGTTAATGGACACATATTGCAAAGTGACTTGTTTTTGCAAGATCTTTAACATAAAAAGCAATCCTTGTAGTGAAACAACCCCTTTAAGGTTTGCATTCAGGTTGATTTTTTGTGGGCGATTTTCACCCAAAATTGCCTGGATTTGAGTTATATTTAACAAAGATCCAAACCACAACACTCTGTCTATGGTTAACATTCTGGTGGGGAAAGAAAGGAAAACTGAAATGACCTACATATTGTGGGGTTTCCTGAAGCAAGTGCTGAGGACACTGTCAGACATTTTGGATAGGTGGAGAATACCCATTAGGTTTATGTGCCATCTACTAGACTAACAGGTGCCTGGTTTACCCCACTACAATGCACTTTTTATTACATGTATGTAGGGATTATATTGTGATGCCCACTGCTTGAAGAAGGGTTGTTCTTGCATAGCTTTAATTAAAAATAAAGAATTGAAGGAGGAATAAACATGTCCTACAATATATCTTCTTGAAGATCGCAGCCAATTTTCTCATCTCTTTTCTAGTTCCATAATTTAGAAAAAAAAGAGCAGCAAATTTTCAAAATTTTAACGCAATTTGTTGCACTTTTGGAAAAAAACAAACAAACTATGGTGTAATTTCTTCAGTAAATGTAAGCCAATATGTTCAGGTATACATTATATTTTGGGATAGCCCGAATATTTGCTTCCATAGTGAGCTCTGTGTATACCGGCCACAACATTTCACAAGCTTTGCTCACCTGTTACCTTCCTGCACTATTTTCACAGGTGTAGCTGAAATATTACAGGCTGGTGGGAGGGAATAGGACATGGAAGCCTCCTTCTATTACACAAGAGTTAGGATATTCTGGGTGGACACAGCGCTTCCTCTCCCGTCCTGTTCTACAGGCATAAACAGACTGGGACTGTTCTAGTAAAACCAGATTATTCAGATGTTTGTGTGGACAGGGGGAAGGGAGTTACTCTGTGGAGGACAGGAGATTGACAGACACTGGAGCCTCTTATCCCAGACTCTTGCCACCAGGCAAGATAACACAACCTACAATTCTATTTGGTAGACAAAACTGTGAAGTTGTGAAGTGTTAATCATGATCAGAGTAATAGTAGATTATCGAAAGACAGAATCCAACAGAAAAAATAAATCTGTATACATGAAATGCACATCTAGAATCGACACCTGCATAGGAAATGGAGGCGTTACATGGCCTAGATGGATTTCAACAGTACTTTTACACAGGGTGGAGATTACAGTAATAGCGATTAATGCACTGAATAAAATTGTAAGTATTTGCATTCACCTGCTGCAGAAAAAATTTGCAGGAGAAGGAGCAGCGGGGAGCGAGGCAAGTGGGTTTTTTTTGTTTTAAAACCCCGCATATAAGGCTGTACCTATAGCCTTCCTAGGGGACCTATACCTGCCTATACCCTGCCTATAGCCTGCGTAGGGGACCTATAACTGCCTATACCCTGCCTAGGGGACCTATACCTGCCTATACCCTGCCTATAGCCTGCCTAGGGGACCTATACCTGCCTATAGCCTGCCCAGGGGACCTTATACCCGCCTATAAAGACCTATACCTCCTATAACCTCCTAGGGGGAAAATTTCCTAACCTGCCTATAACACAACCTATACCTGCCTATAACGACCTATATCTGCCTATAACCTACCTAGGGGGACCTATACCTGCCTATAACGACCTATACCTGCCTATAACCTGCCTAGGGGGACCTATACCTGCCTATAGCCTGCCTATGGGGACATATAGCTGCCTATACCTGCCTATAACGACCTATACCTGCCTATAACCTGCCTATAACGACCTATACCTGCCTATAACCTGCCTATGGGGGACATTAAACTTCCTATACATGCCTATAACCTGCCTATGAGGGACATTAAACTGCCTATACCAGCCTATATCTGCCTATGTAATTTTATTGGTATCTATTTTTAAAATTCACCGCTGCATTTTCTACCCTAGGCTTATACTCGAGTCAATAAGCTTTCCCGGTTTTTGTGGCAAAAGTAGGTGCCTCGGCTTATACTCGGGTCGGCTTATACTCGAGTATATATGGTACTTTTCATTATATTCAGTGACATTTTGGGACTTCGGAACCAAATCACCAGTTTTATGGTTGCAACATACAAGGGTCGTCCCAGAACCAATTAATATGGTATGCTGGGGAACTACAGTGATATATTTAACATATAATATACAGATACATTTATAATAGGACAATAACCTTATTTCCATGATTTTTTTTTTAGTTCATTTACAAAGTACTTAATATACATAACACATACAAAGAGGATTCACACAGGCGAACATTTTCTTAATACAACGTCTTACCAGTCCTAACAACGGATGACTGGAGGTACGATGGTCGGCCTTAGTGCACAGCCATTAGAAGGAAAAATGGGATTAGATTTGTAGAACACCGGAGTTGAGTAGAACACACTTTACGTTCAGCACATAAAATGTATACAGACGTGTACTGGACCAATCAGTCTAAGGCTGTGTTCACACGGCTTATTCCCGACGGATTTGTGAGCCGTATTGAGCTCACAAATCCGCCGTGAATAAGGGGCGGGACGGGGGCAGGGCCGGAGCGCGGCGGGGGAGCTGCTCGCCGGCCCCATAGACATTGCATTATTTATATCGCGTCCGCGCCGTAAATAATGTGCATGTCACTTTCTCCCCCCGCGGCGGATTCGCCGAGCGGGGAGGAGCGACGGAATCTACTGTTCTCGATGAGAGCAGTGGAGTGCCGTAATGACAGGGACGAATTGGCGCCGTACTGCAGCGCAAATCCGGCGCGCCGTACGGCGCCAATCCGCGGCAAAATAAGCCGTGTGAACGAGGCCTTAGACTTCATTTCCAGCAGCAAGCAGGCCTAAATCCACTGTCACAACTGATTCCTTCCAATTTGTGGATTTCTCTGCATACATTTGCACAGTGTAAGTGATTACAACATCTAGTGCAGCAACTTCAATGCTTACAATGTAGATTTAGAGATGACCTAGAACAGCTCCTGACTTGTGTGTTTTTTTTTAGTAAATACTAGTTTTCTCTGTAAAATAATCACTCTGCGGCATCTTATCTTAGATCTTTATCTGGTGTCATTACCCTGTTTTTTGTCCTAGAAATGAATTACAAATTGGTCAACTGGGTGTTACCCATGTGCGGTGTTTTTCCACACAGTGCGACATTGTCCAATCAGAGCTGACAATTAGTGTGAGCAGGAACACACCCCTTTGGAAACTGGAATAGTAACACCCATCTGACAGATTCAGTAATACATTTCTAGGAGGAATAACAGAGGAACAGCAGAGTTATAAGAGAAGAGGCTCCAGAATTGATATTTCATAGAGAATACAAGGATTTACTAACACAGACCTTTCAGGGGATGGCACAGGGCCTCTTTAATACAATATCTGTTCAAATTGAAGCTAGAGATCACTGTCAGACAGATCCGCTGTGTCATATTTATTGATGTAGGAATGGAAGGCATCTTTCCTCTTCGGGACATTTATCTGTGAAACGAATAAACAGACACATTAAATATCGGGCATACAAATACTTTCTTTATATCTTTAATGCCACTGATAGAAATCATTTGCAGGGCCGATCCTTGTGGCGCATCACCTACTGAAAGCAGCTCTGCCAATTGCACCTGAGGCTTGTGACCACCACAAAGTCTAACTACATAGCACAATTACAGTATTTAGGCATTATATTGCCCTATTATTTTATTTGTTTCTGTATGGAGCGGTGTGCTCACTACAGTCAGTCCCCAACTTACACCGTTCCGACTTACATCTGTCCCCCAGTTACAAACGGGGACTTATGGTGCATGCTGCACTTGTAGTTCCATGTTCCACAGCAGATAGTAGCCGTGGAACGACAAGTTCCAGCATGCCACAGCAGCACATGAGGTGAAATCTTCTTAATAGGAGAACAGACAGCAAAACAAATATAAAAACCCTTCCCTGCACTATCCAAAACTAAAAAAAAAAACTTTTATATTGGAGTTACATGAAAATAAATATACCTGTTCCGACTTACATACAAATTCAACTTAAGCACAAATCTACAGTCCCTATCCCGTTCGTAACCCGGGGATTGCCTGTATATGTTATTATGTAAGCACTGTATGGTAGCACGGCTACTTAGGAACTGTACGGCTAAATCCCTACTGCATCTGAGAAAAAACGGCTGTCATTTTTTTTTTGCTGTCGCCCATACAATTGATTGTCTGGGAAGACCACAAAAAAAACTCAAAGCGCCGGCGTATTATACAACATACTGTATAATACGCCACCGCCAGAAGACGAGCAGAGAAAAAAAAAAATGACCTTTGGAGGCTACAGGTCGTTTTTTCTACTATAGTCTATGGGGCTACCTGAACAATCATATTTTCAGAAATTTTAGAATCCTAAAACTGCCGAAAATGCAATCATTTTGCTATGCCGTGGAGACTGTATTATTTTTGCAGTGTACAGTGGTGGAAAAACACTATGTAGCATTTGCTAGATTGCAACTATATTAAAGTGTTATTAGGCGTCAAACGGATTAGATACTCAGCACTCTGGAACCCAGCATTGTGTCTCTAAAGTCCCAAAATAATGACGCATACATCAATGGCACTTATCCTTTTTCTATGCCAGTAAAATATTTTACTCCAGAACAAATCAGACGACCAGTTCATTAGTTGTGTTATAAATATAAGAGCAGCAACATTATTTAATGTAAGGTTTTGGTCCCTCCCGGACCTTTGTCATATAGGTTACATAAAGCAATAACAAGAGGTCCCAAGAATGGAGCCAGTCCTGGCAGTGAGGAAGGCGGCATGGGGGGGGCTCCATTTTTGGGACTTCTTGTTATTGCTGCATGTCTAGTGTTCAGCATTCTGGCTTCCTCATTGTCCATCCCATTCTTAGGACTTTTTGATATTGCTGTATGCCAAGTATGTACATAAACCCCTTTTCAACATCCGATGTCTATTTATGTCATGATGCTGGTAATGGACTATGGTGTGGGCTCAGGGAGTGGTACGCGGCAAGTAACGGCTGTTAGTTACAGACTGGACCTGCTGCTAGCTTCCGGGATCCAGCCTTTTAAACTCTTCCACAGTAAAAAAGGTGACTGCGGCATCTGATTGAAAAACCAAAAATATTAAAAGTTAAAAACAACCCCTTTTGCCTTTAAAAAAAAACAAAAAACCATGGCATCACAATAACCACAAAAGTCTGATGTACCATGTCCATACATAGAAAAATAAAAAAATTGGTGCTGCAATGCAAGATTAAAAAAAAAGGAACCCACCCCCCCTCCCCAAGGATATCACAAATGCAACTTTCTTTTCATGTCACACTCCTATATGGTGTGTACGGCTGAATAAAGACAGACGTCTATCCAGTTCAGCCTATTGCCGCAGAAAGAATTTTTTTATTTTGTTTGCCTGTACATTATTTGGCATGGTGAATGGTACCATTAAAATTAAATCTTCTCCTGCCCTTATACATCTATGTATATGGAAAAATAAAAAAAAGTCATGTCTCTTGGAAGGCAGGGAGGAAAAGAAAGGCGACGCAAACAAAAATTCATGCAGCGGGAAGGGGTTAAATTTACTAACAAGACTAAGGAACTGGACATCCAATTATTCTGAAATAAAATATTTCATTTAAAAAAGGCGTGCTGTTGATTTATACTTATTATTTGAGCACCAGACTGCATGAAACATGAATATACACCACATCATATGGTTACAGTGGTCCCTCAATGTACAATGGCCTCGGGATGCAATATATTCACCATTCAATGATCTTTCCTGGGACATTGTATGCGGAGTGCGGTTTCAAGATACAATGTCACAACATGTGATCCTTGGGGGGCTCAATTTTTAAATTTAAGGAAAAATCCAACCAATTATCATGAAAAAATTTTTTGTAAAACCCTCTGTTTAAATAAAGCACATGCAGGAAAGGTTTTTAGTAGCGCCTCTCTACAGTAGAATGGGTAATTTCATTCCCTGTAAAAATCTTACATGTAAATTTGTGAGGTTATCCGTGATTGGAGTCTTTGTAGCGCCCCTCTACATAGAAGTTCGGGGAATACATGTCCTGTACTTTCTCTTATTGTATGCCCCCCATTCCCCCTCATTTTTGGGGACTACATGTCCTGTACTGCTATTCATGTTCAAGGAAAGAACACCCCCTTTTGGGGACCAGGGGAAGGCCCCCCCTTTTTTTTTTTCAGGCATTGTGTTTAAATCCATGACCCAAAGAAACTCCGTCCCTCAGCAGAAAAAGTGATTCCAGCTTCAGAAGCCCTCTCGATGTTATATGGAAAGGGGGGGGGTTTTTTGGATAAGCTACGGCTTCATTTTCTTTTTCCCTTTTGGGATTAATTTTTGGGGGCATTTTGGGGCGTGTGGAAAAAAATTAAACCCCTTTTCCAAAAGGTTGGCCTTTTTCATAAATGGTAATTCAGCAAAAAATATTTTCAGTTGCAGGACAACCCTTTTTTAAATTTTAAAACCAGGGTTTTAACTAAAAGCCCGTTTCTAGGGGTGGCTTGGGGCCCCCCGTAGTGCTACCTTAATCTGCCCCCCAAATCCCTTTGGGGGGAACCCATTTAAGGGGGGTCAAGGGGGGAGTTTTAAGGGGGGGGGCACAGCCAGGGCCCCCACCCCTTTGGGGCTTCTCTTTTTTACAGAGTTTTGGGGAAGGCAAACAATTTAAAAGGGGGCAGGGGAGGGAAGAGTAGGCCCCTTTCCCCAAAGTAGAAAGGGGGGGGGAAGTACGACCCTCTTTATTTCCCCTAGCCCCAACCAAAGCTCACTTTTCTTTTCTACCCGGGGGCCCAAGGGGAATAAAAATTTGGGGGGCCCCAAAAGGGGGTTTGGGGGTATCCCCCAAAGAAGTTTACCCAAAAAAGGGTTTTTAAAAAGGGGGGCCCTTTTTGTCCCAAAGGAGGGGCCTTTAACCACATGGGTTGGCATTCTGGGCCCAAGGGGGGCCCAAAAAGGGGGGGGGGGGGGTTTTTTGCCTAAATGGGGCACTAAACCAACCCATTCCCAAATTCCCAAAATGCCAAAAATAACCCCCCTTTTATAAAAAACCCCTTTAAAGGTTTTGCCGGGGGCCCAAATCCAAATTACCCCCAAAACCCTTCAATGGGGTTTTGGGGTAACAAATCCCCCCCCGGACCAAAATCCGTGGGGGGAGCCCCAAATTTTCCCGGGGAAATTTTCCCCTTTTGGGGGCCCAAAAAGGGAAATTTTGGGGGGGGGGTTAAAAGGGGAAAAATTTAAAAAATTTGGGAGCTCCAATTTTTGGTTTTTTCAGGGACC
>JAODAL010010258.1:0-106163 GCA_025379985.1 Phyllomedusa bahiana
GGGGACGGATTTAAAGCCCGTAATTGCGCAGTACGGGCAAAAAAGGGCTGAAACCCGCCCAAAAAAGCCGGGGGAACATTGCCTTGCTGTGATCCAGCGCAAAATTTACCTGCCTAAATCCGCTCTCCAGTGCTTTGCCATATGTGAATTTAGCCTTAAAGGGGTACGCCTATCACCTTGGCTTTAAGCATGTAGACCAAGGTAAATAAAGGTGATTACCAAACACACTGCTGTTATAATTTTGCTTCACTTCAGAGTTATAATAGGCCTTATCCCTTACACTGCTGACCTCCTGTCTAGCAGGCCTGGCCAGGATGCTGACCTCACTCCCTGCTGTTATTGTCAGCAGTGAAAGTTTATCACAAACTGTAACTCTTTAGAGCTCTGTAGCATTATGGTCTGCTGCTAATACCCCTCCATCACCAATGTCCCTCTACAAGCTCAGCCAGCAATAGCAGAGCTGAAATGCCAGTCACTGCTCTAGAACCTCCCACAGCCTGAACAGAAAGTGGGAGTCTGAAGCTGGCTGTGAAACAGATGAGTAAACATGTCACTTTTTGCTGTATTTACACACACTGCACTAGATCCAAGTGTGAACCTCTCTCGCCTAACAATTCTTACAAAGCTATAAAACTAGATTTGCCTGCACTAAAAAAAAAAAAAAAAAAAAAAAAAATTCGTGGTGACACTGCTTTGATATTTGTAGAGAGCAAGAAAAACCTATGAACATTCAAGGTAAACATGGTAATAAGGCAGCTGTAAGTGAACGATTCAAGTTGGTCTTTCAATTAAGCACAAAGGGGCACGGGACCTGAGTACCATATCTCGTGTCCTCTTGGCCTTCCTTGCCAGCAAGCAAGGGCCCAAGTGTAAGTTTACTTAAATGATAGGTACATGTTAAGATAAAAGAATCAAAGACGGCAGGTAATAAGGAACCGAACTTTCCTAATCTGCTCGTCCTGCAAAGACAAACTTATAAAGTTTTTTATAAAATAAAAACAAAAAAAGTGCAAATAGCTTCAAATCACAGGTACTGTATAACAAAGGATTTTTACATATTTTACATATTTACAAACAAGCAATTACATTTCCTTCAAAACAAATAGATGCACAGATTTCGTAGTAGGGTAATATGATTTGTTAAAATAAATGTTGGTATAATATAAAAAGTACACTTTTTTTTTTTTTTTTTTTTTTTACCCCTAAAGGGCTACAATTCTTGTATAGGTTTACATACATACATTGCTAAATTACAAGGCACAGAATAATGCACTCATTTACAAAATTTAAAGAGACAGACCCTTGGAAAACACATTTTTGAAACAAGAAAAAGAAAACAGAATGTGAAATATGTTCAAGAACCCAAAACATCCAACGAACGGCTGTTAAGTGTGTTTTTTCGCGTTCGCATCAATGACATACAATATACAAGTAAACATTTGGCATGTAGGTCAGTTCTTACTAGAAAGGAAAAAAAATCATGTTTTTTAGTGAATAAAAACCCTAATAAAACAACCAAGGTACATTTAAGTCACATATGTACATGTACTGTTATGTATATATTTCTACAGTAACAGTTTAGTCAGTTCAATACTTTACTCAGGATTTGATACAATGTTGCCTTTAGTGAAAATATTCCCAAAATGACCTTAAATATGGTAAAATATTTATGTATTAATATATGCACAATAAGCATAATTACTAACATTCATTAAAGTATACATCACCTCCCAGCCTAGTTAACACACCTGGTTCAACATTGAAGATTAGAAGATAGTTAAAACCCATCGACTATGAATTGACAGAGTTAAGAGGACTAAGGTTATGTTCACGTCTCATTATGGCAACAGGTTACGCATATGTGCCAGGAAAGTTCCCAGGCCATCCACCAAACATATCCATCTATCCAACATACACACAATAAACTGCACATTTCTATGCATTCGGACTCTACAAAAAGTTATATTAAGGCCAATGACTAAAGCATGCCGATGTATGAAACATCTAAACCTACCATTAGAGGTATACATCAGGAAACAGCATCAAAGTATACATGTAACAGAGGGCTCAGTCATGTGAACATAGTGAAATGCTGACTTTTGTTGACTACATACAATGGCCAATAAAAGGACACTGTTAAAAAGGTTGATGCCACAAAGCAAACTACCCTTTCTGAGGCTGGTCCATAGCTCGCTTCAAGCCGGCCTCCGAGTGGGGAAACTGTCGTACATGTTCAGTTTTTCCCCATTCATGTCCAATGGAGTTCCGAATATAGCCAAAAGGGCTATACAATACGTGGAAACCTCTAAAGAAGCATTTATGCTATCTTTACAATATATGAAAAAAAACAGATTCTTAGTTCACATGTTTTGATAAAAAAATGCTTAAGCCACCCCCGGCTACCAATGGGATCTCAAGGCGGGTGGTCCTACTCTGAATTTGACTCTAGTGAGAGGTAAAGATAGACTTCTCATTGGGCCCGCAGACCTCCATAATACAGAGGGGGGGGAAAAAAAAAAAATCACCAACCTTGCAAGCATACTGCACTGATATCACAACCTGTGGAGCTGAGCGGGGTGCAGGAGACCAAAATGGAGGCATCCATTCCTCCCTATATAGTTTAAAAGCAATATATGCCAAATACAACGTATAATTCTGCACAAAATGACCCAATGAAGTCTGAATTTAACTCTAGTGAGAGGTAAAAATAGAGTAGGACCACCCGCCTTGAGATCACGTTGTAAGCCGTGGGTGGTTTAAGCATTTTTTGATCAAAACATGTGAACTAAGAATCTCAAAGTTTTTTATATATATTGTAGACCGAATATAGCCAAGTGCACTTACTCGGCATGATAGATAGATCGATCTGCCATAGAAAACAATGGGGATGTGCTGCACACATGTGGCCCTCTCCTCATTCTCAAAGGCTGGTTTGTAGTGAGCTACAAGCTGACCTCAGAAAGGGATTTTGGTATTAGGGATAACAAATTGATAATATGGAAAGCGACATGCAAGAAACGTGAAGATATTGGAAACCATGTTGACCATGATAGGCATCCCAACACTGTGCTATAAAATTATAGGTCAGACAGTCTCTGTACAAGAATCTAGCTGTTCCACTGGTTTCCCTCTCATGGTAAGAAGAAAAAAAAAAATCTAAAAAATTTTAATGACTCACTTAATTAGCTTTTGTCAGAACTACAGGATATTCCATTCTTGGTTCTGGTATGATCTTTTACATAAGATATACAGTGACAATGAGTACAAAGACTACACAGAACCACACAAAAGTAATATACCAAACTTACTCCACAAAAAAGTAACAGTGATTCAAAGAAGCCCAAGAAAATCCAAAACACTCAGCAGGATGAGGGTGGTAGTTCTAGAGAGGGAAACCCTATTCAGTGACAAGGGCACTGAACTTGGTATCATTACTTACAGTGTCCATGTAAGCCGGCTTGAAACTTTCCTGACGTCTTAAATCATCCTGCTCCCTCTGACGAATCATTTCTTCTTCACGTCGTCTCTGCTCTTCCTCGTGTCTAGAATAATAAGGAGTTGTAAATGAAGATTTCTCTCTTCACCTCTACCTGTTAGACAGCCTTATACATGAAAACGGTCTAGCAGGAAGACTGTCTTTGTTGCCGATAGCAATGCGCAATACGTCAGGTGTTTAAAGAACGCTCTGGCCAGCACATATTTCTAGAACAATGACAGTCGGCTCTCACTGACCATCACTCTCTCCGGTGTGTAGACGCCAGGAAGAAGTGACATGTCAAATCTTTCCACTGACACGTATTATACACCGGGGAAAACAGCGGGTATTCATAGCTCTCAATTAGAGCCATGAGTTACCGTAATTGCAGCGCTTAGGGCATCTTGCAGCACAATTACGCGTCAAAATATGCACCACAATTACGTCATGTGAACATAACGTTACAAAGAAGACCTGTGACTTCTCCTGATCGGTCTGTTTTAGTAAATACAGATGCTCCTGTGAAATAACTATTCTGGAGCATTTCCTCTATTATTCCTAGAAACTCATAACTGAATCAGGTCAGATGGATGTTACTATTTTAACTTTCAAACTGGGTGTCCCTGCCAACACTGGCTCCGTCCGCAATAATTGAACAATGTCACTGTGTGGGGCACCCCCTCTACTGGCAACACCCAGTTGACCGATTCTGTGATAAATTTCTAGAAGAGGTAACAGAGGAACAGCAAAACACAGAAGAGAAGATATTTCACATCTCTTTGGCAACTGTTCTATTTTAATGTATCAGATTGTTACGGATTCTGCAATAAGGGTATGTTCACAAAGCAACTTCACTCCGTATGAACATACGCTTCTCTGATGCGTCTCTGGGTCCATCAGAACGGACCCAGAGACGCATCTAACAATTAGCAGTGAGTTTATCACTGCTGGCAATGACAAACATGCAGTGGCGTTCATATGAGAGATCGCCATAGCGTGTTTGCATCGTGCCTGTCGGGTCCGTCTTTCGGATACGATCCAAGAAATGACATGCAATTCTTTGATCGTATCTGCAAGACGGACCCGACAGGCGCGATGCAAACACACAGCGGCGATCTCTCATGTGAACGCCGCTGCGTGTTTGTCATTGTCGGCAGTGATAAAGTCACTGCTAATTGTTAGATGCGTCTCTGGGTCCGTTCTGATGGACCCAAAGATGCATCTGAAAAGCATATGTTCATACGGAGTGAAGTTGCTGTGTGAACATACCCTAACAATTAAATTTAATCTTTTAATGTGGCAAAATGGTTTCAAACTCAATATATTTTCACCTTTTTTTTATTTAAAGTTTCGCACGTTACTGGGCATTTATTTAAACGCTGTAGTCGCAAGTGAGCCTGCTCCAAACATCCTTACCAGCATTATGCCATACCTATACATCAAATGTCAATGAAGGGTTAAAATAAGACTTATTTCATATAAGGTTTATACTGGTCTGAAAAATTTACCTCATATGAAACTGCTTTCGCTTCTGAAGCTCCTGATTTCTCAGCTCCTCTAATCTTCGCAGCTCCTCCTGGCGTCGCATGAGATCTGCACAAATACAGACAATTATTCAACTTACCATAAATTAAACAGAAAAAAACAAAATACTATACATGTGAAACTAAACTCTGCAATTGGGCAAAATTCACTTTGCAAAACACACCTGACTAGACCTAGTCTATCACTTTGATCAGAGATATCCAAGGCACGTACAGATACCAAGAAATGTAACAATTGACAGCTTTAGCTTCAGGTGACAAAAAACTCCATTAAAATAAACAGCAATTAAATAATTTACATATGCATGTTGTCCACATAGAATCAACACCTGTCTTCTAAATTCTAGCTGATATGGAACCTTTTACATCATCCCTTTCTGATGAACAGAACAATTTCAGTAACCATTTCAATGACTGCGTTTAACCAGACGTGAAGGGCTCTGAACAGTAATGTCGGATAGTACATGTGACCCCTATACCCAAAAATGTAAAAAAAAAAAAAAGTAGACAACCCATTGAAAACACCTGCTCCATGCACAATTTTAAGGTACAATTAACATGTAAACAGAGGTACTTCTTAATTTGCAAACAGTGGCTCAGCAACAATTCTTATAACATTGTCTAGTCACAGACTGCCTTTTATATGATAGTAACTTAACTGCTTTCTGCCATTGAGATGTTGTCTTTTCTCCTCCTTGGCTTTAAAGACCCATAACTTAATTTTTCTGTCTATATAGATTAATAACTGCTTGATTTTTTCTATATTCAGAAAAGCTTTGACAAAATATGAATGTTACAAACATGTAATCAATAAAGGACAACAAACATAGTAGTGCAAAGACTTGTTTGTTTTTTGAAGGGCAGTGAAGGAGCACCAGGCCTTGTGGGCATGCAATAGAAGACCGTATCTACCAGGAGAATAACCTAATGAAAAGCACAAAAAAAAAGGACTACCGTAATTTTCGGACTATAAGGCGCACCGGATTATAAGGCGCATTATCAATGAGCGCCTGCTAAGGCGTCTAGGTTCATATATAAGGCGCACCGGATTATAAGGCGCGGCACATTAAATGAAAAAGCTCAGACCGCAAGCCAAACTTTATTCAACACTTTCACAATAACTCTCAACTTGTAACAAAAATCAATACATGTACAGTACTTTTTCAGTTCATTCCTCCACCACAAATCCATCAAATCCTTCATCTTCATGTCATTTACTAGCGGCCTATATGTGCTGCTTGTAATGATCGTCTATGGGCTGCCCCCCCCGCTCCCGCTCCGCCCCCCGTCAACACGGCGTAGTTGCGGGGCGTAATTACCTAATTACCTAACAGTTGCACGATTTCGGCATCAAGCATTCTCGGGGCCCCCTCATCATTATCTGAGTCAGTCTCGTTGCTGCTGCTTAGCTCTTCATTGATGATTCCAGCCTTCTTGAAAGCTCGGATGATACTGGAGACTGGTACCTTCTCCCAGGCATCCACGAACCATTTGCACATAGTGGCATAACTGGCACGGCGTTCTCTCACTGTTTTGGTGAATGTGTGGTCACCTTCTGTCATCCAATTCTCCCATGCAGCTTGCAATTTAACTTTAAATGACCTGTTGACGCCGATATCTAGTGGCTGGAGCTCTTTGGTTAATCCACCTAGAATGACGGCGAGCTCTGAATTCGTTTTCTTCACTTGGGCTTTGATCGAATCGATCAAATGGGCGCGCATGGAGTCACAGACCAATAGGGATGGGGATTTGTGAAAAAAATCCATCCGGTCTCTTGACATAGACCTCCCTCAGCCACTCGCTCATCTTCTCCTCGTCCATCCAGGCCTTTGGGTTAGCCTTGATGATGACACCAGCTGGAAACTTTCTTTTGGCAACGTCTTCCTCTTAAAAATGACCATGGGTGGTAGTTTCTGGCCATTAGCCTGACAGGCGAGAACTACAGTGAAAGAGGACTTCTCGTGTCCTGTGGTACGTATAGATACGTACTGGTCCCTGTTTTCTCAACAGTACGTTGTATGGGGATATCGAAAGTGAGGGGGGGATATCATTTTAGTGATGTGTTCTGGCTGGATACTCTTCATTTATCTTGGCTCTGCAGTAGGTGCGGAAAATGGCCAGCTTCTCTTCATAATCCTTTGGCAGTTGCTGGCAGACAGTAGTTCTGGTGCGGATGGAGAGATACGCCTTTTCATGAAACGAAAGCACCATGAAGGACCACCTTGAAAGTCCTTGATCTCCAGATCGCGTGCTAACGCTGTGGCTTTGAGTCGAATAGAGACAGTGGAGACGCTTCTAGCTGCGCTCCTCTGTTCAATAACCCACTGTTCTAATTTGTCCTCCAAATGTGGCCACCTTGCTTTGTTTCCTCGGAAACTCGGTTTGGTCTTTACCTGGCATAGGGCATCTTCTTGTTTCCTCCACTTACGCACCATAGATTCATTAATGTTGAATTTCGCTGCGTGCTCTATTTCCATGCTCTACTGCATGACTTATAGCTTTAAGCTTAAAATCAGCATCATAAGCATGTCTCTTAAACCCCTTAAGACCCTGGGTCAGAGTCCAGGTCCGCAGGGCGCTAAAGGGCTTGCGGGACCCCCGCGACACCCCCGCTACCCGGACTAACCTGGCAAAACGCCAAACTGTGTGGTTCCCCCTGGCGCTGTTTTAACCCCGTCAAAACCAAACGGAAAATACCGTCGGCAAAAAGATCGATGCGTCCCAAACCGATCGTTACGGTCCACCCGCAAAAAGCCCTATGCGCCCGATCAGACTAAAAGATGGTGGGAAATGGCCTGGGCCCATCACTTTACATTTGTCAGTTTGCCCATTTTTCCGGCCAGACTAAGGAAACTCGTTGGTAAACCGCCATCTTTGTAAACCCAATGCATTGCATGCATACAAGTTTATTAACAACGTGCACCCGTAGGAGTCAAAGAACACAGGAACAAGTGGTATACAAGTTAATAAACAAATAAACTTTAAAGAAAATTTTAAAAAAAAAAATATTTATAGTTCCAATCACCCCCATTCCAGTTTATACAAATAAAATAAAATAAAAAAGCTCATTGGTATCGCCGATATGAAAAAGTCCGAGTTCGATAGAAAAATAACGTTACCGCAAAAAACACGTAGAAGAAAAAAAAAATCCAAAACAGCCAAAATTCGTTTTTTGGTTTATAGTACTCAAAAAAATGGAATAAAAAGTCAAAAAAAGTCACATTCAAACTGCTAGCGATAAAAAGTACACGTCCCCGTAAAAAATCCCACCCACTCCTGACATGGTCGTAGGCCATTCTATTCGGCCAGACCACCCAAAAGTCAGATTAGGTCCGCCCTATGGCGAAATGGCGTCGGAACTGCCCATAAAATCAAATGAAAATTTATGGGAATATTTTTACGGTATCAAATAACGGAAACCTACATGTTTGGTATTGCCAGATGCGTAACAACCTGTGAATATAGATAACACATATTTTTTACCGAAAAATTGATACACGTAAAAGCAAAACACCAGAAAACGTGGGAAAATACTTTTTTTCACAAATTTTTCCCCATTGGAATTTTTTTGCGGTTTCCCAGTTTTATTCTATAGTATATTTAACAACACCATTAAAAGTACATCTTGTCCCGCAAAAAAAAAAGCCCTCATGTATCTATGTAGGTGGAAAAATAAAAAGTTTGGCTTTCAGAAGGCGAGGAGGGGAAAAAAGAACGTGTCACCCAAAAAAAACGGCAGGTCCTTAAGGGTTAACAAGGGGGCATTTTTGGGTATGTGGGTTTAAAAAGAAAACTTACAGTACGATACTGAATGCACACACATTAATGTTGAAACACAGATATTCTGCGGGGCTCCTGCACACAGAGCTGTACGTATCACCACACGCAGCGACGCTCCTGACTATAGGTCGTATAGGCCATTCTCCATATTTCCGTGCCAAATTGCAATCCGCGGCCGCAATACGGTCAGATTTACAATGGTCCTGCCACTTATTGTGCCGTATTTCGCGTCGGAATCACCCCATGTAAAGAATGGAGATTGTAATTCCGTCGCGAAATACGTGCCACACTTATTTAAAACTGATTTGTAACCGATTGCGGAACGTATTTACAATCGGAAATCAGTTACAAAATCAGTTGCAAATAAGGTTCACTAAATTAGCTGTAAATACGTTCTGAACAAAGCCTAAAAACCCAAGTGAAGAATTGATTCATATATAAGGCGGATCGGACTATAAGGCGCACCTTCGATTTCTGAGAAAATCATAGGCTTTTATGTGCGCCTTATAGTCCAAAAATACAGAATATATATCTTCAAGGTCTACAGTGTACGACACTATACATATTAAAATAAGGGCCTTTCCACACAAAACTTAAAAAGCAGTAGTTATTGTGGAAATATATGAAAGAAAAGGGGGAGAATAAAGTACAGTTGATGGGAAACCAAATAAAAATTTGAAGGGTGAAATGTAAAAATAAATAAACCCCCCTACAAATTTGTCATTTTTGTGGTAGGTTTTTGGTTTTATATTTTAAATTTGTGTTACTGTGGCATTTTCTGTAACCAATAACTTTTTTTATTTTTCCATGGATGGATCTGAGTGAGGGCTTGATTTTTGCAGGCAGAAATAAAGTTTTTGCTAAATCATCATCATCAACTTTTTGGGGATGTAAAGTGACCAAGAAGACGCAATATTGGTGTTGGGTACTTTTTTTTCCCCCCTTCGGTGTTCACCACACAGGATACATAATGTACCAATTATGTTTAACTTTTAATTATTTTTATCCCTGAATCGCCCAATAATTTTAGGAAATCAATTTGAATCCGGATTTCAACAGTTCTCCTCATTATGCTGTTCACATTTTGACATCATGAGACCAAGACAACACCTTACAACTAATCAATAGTACCTCACCATTGGGAGGCTTCAAGCAGGATGCTCTCAGACAGAAGAGGCCACTGAGCTTAAGAGTGTCAGTGTCATTAATAGGTTGCAACAGAGATACAGAGAGACTGGAAGTCACAGAAAGACCAAAAAGTGGACGTCCTTTGGCTACATCACAATCGTCACTTCATTGTAAACAATGTCAATGATGAACGCCAAACAACTTCAAGCATGTTTAAGGGAGGTGAGAGGCAACCAAGTGTCATGTCAGACCATTTATGACAGTTTACATCAGCCTGTTCTTGCACGGGCCAGGAAGCATCTACACTGGACGAGGGACCAGGGGTCCTCTGTGCTGTTCAGTGATGAAAATTGATTCACTCCGAGCAGAAATGATGGTGCTCACGATGCTGAAAGCATCAAGGAGAGCACCAGCCAGGTCAAGCACCAGTTATCTAGCACGCAGACCAGGCTGATGTAAATGGTTACCCATGATCTGACGTGACACTTGGTTGCCTCTCTCCTCCATTAAACGTGCCCGGAGCGGTGTGGCATTCATCACCCGGTCCTGCAGGGCATTGCTTACAGTGTGTGATGTAGCCAAAGGACGTCCACTTCTTTGCCTCTCTGACTCTTCCAGTCTCTCTGTATCTGTTGCAACCTGCTGATGACAGTGGCCACTTCTGTCTGAAAGCATCCTGCCTGAAGCCTCACAATGGTGAGGTACTGTTGATCAATTGCAAAGTGTTGGCTTGGTCTCATGATGTTCAAATGTGAACAGCATGATGAGGAGGACTGTTTAAATCCCGATTCAAATATATCCCCTAAATTTATTTTTGCGATTCAGGGATCAATCACCTGTTGTGAATTTTGCCATTAAGCTCCTTGTTAGAGATCAGCAAGTTGTGCAAAAAGTACTGAAACACTGAAGAGTTAGATATGTACAATGTAAAGTGAAGATATGGTCTTATTTAGTTTATTTAAAAAAAAATAATTATGTTTATTCTGAAATTTCACCCGAGAGCCAAAATATCCCTAACTTTTTGTGAGTAGTGTTCAGCAGAACAGTGTAACACATAGGTCAAACATGAGGCCTGTGGGCCAAATCCCACCCGCTGTGTCATTTTATGTTGTCCATGAGAGCTTAGACACAACAGGTAAGACTGGATAAGGTCTGGATACAGAAGGACTGGCGTCGCACAGAAGGCAGTGTCAGCATAGTGAACCACCATCGTGGATTCTGAGCTGTGGTGCGCACCTCCACACCACTTTGTTCAACAAATGCAAGGCGGTGGTACAGCTCTGACAGCCCTACCCAGCCACTCAAGACACCTTCCAAGACCCTCTTTAAGAGCAACCATAACGCTGATGTGGTCTTTGTTCAAAATAAGTTTGACACTTCTGGTGTATCAGAATGGCTCTCCAATAATATCCTGCCTACAGCAAATTAATAAAATTAAATATATGTTTTTTTGTAAACTACAGTGTAACTAACAAAAACAGTCACCTGGTGCCAAAAACATTAGTAATGTATCTGAAGTCAGAGTAGCAGAATCAAACACAGACTAACAAGCCACCATAAAAGTGACCGCTCAAAACTCCAGGTTTACTCAGACATATGCAAACTTAGTGGCAGAAGTGACTGAAAATCAAGTCTATTTAACTAAATGGGAATACTTCTGGAGCGCGCGCATGGATTTCTACAATCCCCATTAAGATGAATGGGACATTCAGAAATTAAGTTGTCTATGACAACCACTGTACATAAGGACTTAACGACTGCTTTGAAGCCCTCTCTATAATGCAACAAGCCACTGTATAGAAGCTGCTCACACACTTGCAGACTTCTGTCCACCATGTCACATGGGCAATCATTCAAATTGAGCTGTTGATTATTCAGCCTCCAATCATCACTTGAGCTCTATGATACTTCAACCAGTAGTTTCAATTATGAAATTAGAGAAACAACCAGATACCTCTGAAGCTGCTTATTTGACGGCTAAATATAGGGTTTTTCGGTTTAAAATTCAACCTTTTAGATTTCTACCACTAAAGTTATATTCACAAGTTGTTTTCAAATCCGTTATATTTCTCCAGAAGAAACCCAGGGCTGGATTTCTGCCGCATAAGTATCGTTTGCGGGGCTGCATGAGGGATTCCCCATAGTCTTTCACCAGTGCCAATCCTTGGCTTGTTTGTGCAAGATCCACAAAAATAAGTAGCATACTACTAAGTTTTTGGCTCCGGAACCAAAAATCTGTGCAGAAATTTGCAGGTTTATGTGAACAGGATTACAGAAACCCTATTTACATCATGGGATGTGAATGGTCATAGGATTTTAGTGCACAACTGGTGCCAATATAGGTGTTAAACCCAACACATGTCCATACAACTCAACACTTAAAAGCGGTTGTCTCACTACAAAGAATAGCTGTTAACATGTAGGAAATATATTGCTTTATTTATTTTTTTGTTGAGGAGATAAAAGTAATTTTATCAGCTATAAGTGCACTTAGGTTTCTCTAGGTTACCGCCCTGCTCTCACTTGTTTGTCTTATCTGATAGCAGGAATGACATGATCACAGGTCAGCACACAAAACTGCTGGCAGCTTGACTTATCTGATCTAACAAAGGAGACTTATTACTTTTGTTTACTTTAGCTCTGAAGCAACTCTGGACTTTAGAGAAACATCTTCTGCTCTCATGTCAGTGTAATTTGCAGATCTTTGAATACTGATCCGATATGTTAATCACCCACAGCTTGACCAAGAAGAGACAGGATGTATGAATGAAAGACGCATTTGGCTCTTTTAAAAAGCATGGCGAGACAACCCCTTTAAAAAAAAACAGAAATCTATCCGAAAAGAAAATATTGAGCTGACAACCATAGCAACTGCAGACACCCTTAACGTCTTTCAACGTCGGCTGGTGTATGTCGTTAGTCTGCAGCGATGTCTTTAGACATCGCTGCAGACATCGGAGTTTGCGGCTCCGGGCCTAGAGTAGCCCCAGGACTGTCTGTGCAACAAGCCAGTGACTAGGACAGTCTGTGTGCTGTCCTAATCACTGCCTGTGTCCGAATTACACAGATTATAATTTATTATCATTTATGAATATGCTAATACATTACTAAGTGTAAGTAAAAAAAAAAGTAAAAGTTCTACCTTCATGGGATTTAAAAAAAAAAAAAAAAAAAAAAAGTAAAAGAAAAAACAGAAGTAAAAAAATAAAAAATAGAAATAAATATTTAATAAAAAATTGTGCATATATTACACACACAAAAACACCCTACACATATTAGATATCCACAAAACCGTAATAACCTGTAGAATTAATTTAACAAGTTAAGTGTGAAATGTGAATGGTGTAAAAAAAAAATAAAAAAAAGTTTTAAAAAAAATAAAAATCTGCAAATGTTTATAAGTGAACTTAAACTATTCCCCCATAAGGTACAACTTGTCTCAAATAAAACGAGGCCTCATACAACTGCGTCATTGAAAAAATAAAAAAGTTACAACTGTTGAAACACAAGGAGGCAAAAACTTAAAAAATGTTCTGGTCATGAATAATAATAATAATCTTTATTTATATAGTGCCAACATATTCTGTAGCATTTTACAATATAGCGGGTATAAGCACAGACAAACCAGACATTACATTATAAAAAAGCTACTTACAAATAAGACACGAAGGTGTGAGGGCCCTGCTCACAAGAGCTTACAATCTATTAGGGTGTATGGGTGAAACAAAGGGTTAAGGTCTTGGTTTACAATAGTCCAGCCATGTTATATAAATATGGGGTAGTATACATAAAAAAGTGGATGAACCTGCCATCCCAACCATACATCTATATACAGGTAAGTGCCTGTGGGTGCCAAAGGGCAGGAAGTGGCGAATATGTGACAGAATTTGGGGGGTTAACATGAACTACTTTTCGGCTTAAGGGGTTAACCCCTCAAGTCCCGGCCTGAAAAGGCCTTAAAGGGGTTGTCTCGCTACAATGATTGGGTTTTAATTAAAAGATCTTTAAAAAAACAAGCAGCTTTGCAATAAATGTTCATTACAAACGTCCTACTGATTTTGAGTTAGCCCTGTTAGTAGTACTACATCAGCTTCTAAAATTTCTATAGCAGCCGACCTGTTGATCCTTATCTTACTGGCTGTCAGGTCTGTATGACTCATACAGGTCAGAGCAGAGAGCCCCTCCCACACAGAATGCTTCTGTAGTGGAGGGAGGGCTCTGGCTTCTGTGTCCGTGCTGCCTGGATTAACCCTGTGTGTGCCTGCTTCCTCCTGCTCTCTACACAGATAGATGTGACAGCAGTGACCCTGTGTGTTACTATAATCATGATGTGTCTGTGGAGCTGTCACTATAGTAATAGAACAGATAACGCATGTGAACAGTTCATGCTCTGCTGTACTAGTGACACATCCTGAGTATAGTAACACTTCCCAGCTGCCCTGTGTCTGTTCTGACAGGGTCTGTTTGTTGCTGGAGATGTGCAGATTTGTATGCTAAGCAGGGGGTATAGGAACACTCAGATCAGCCCTCTCCTGTCTCCTGACTGTGGAGACAGCAGCAAGAGCCTGCAGCAGACCTAGGCAGGCACACACAGGGTTAACTCTGGCAGCAAGCCCCCCCCCTCCCTCCTGCTGTATAGAAGTTAAAGGAGTTGTCTCATTACGAGCTTTCAGCCTGTCAGTGTCCCTGGTAAGTTGAACTGAGGGGCGTGCTAGCTTGTCTGTCTCTTCTGCTCCCTCTCCCCCCCTCCCATCAGCACACAGGCAGCTATGTAACTTCTATACAGGGGGGGGGGTTTTGCTCTCAGAGTTCACCCTGTGTGTGCCTGCCTAGGTCTGTTGCAGGAGAGGGCTGATCTATGAGTGTAGAGAGGAAGGTGAAGTGGTGTGCTAATAACAGAGCAGAGAGGATGCATGTGTTCCTATATCCCCTGCTTAGCTTACAAGTCTCCACATCTCCAGCAACAACAAGGGCAGTGTTACTATACTCAGGATGTCTCACTAATACTGGAGAGCATAAAGTATTCACATGCCCCCTGATCTGTATAGTATTAGTATAGTCACAGTTCCAAAGACATATCATGATTATAGTAACAGACAGGGTCACTGCTGTCACATCCATCTGTGTAGAGAGCAGGAGGAAGCAGGCACACACAGGGTTAATCCAGGCAGTAAGGACACAGACGCCAGAGTCCTCCTCCCCCTCCAGAAGCATTCTGTGCAGGAGGGGCTCTCTGCTCCGACCTGTCTTCAAAGGTGATGAGTCATTCAGACCTGACAGCCAGTAAGATAAGGATCAACAGGTCAGCTGCTATAGAAATTTGAGAAGGTGATGTAGTAATACTAACAGGGCTAGCTCAAAATCAGTAGGACATTTGTAATGAACATTAATTGGCAAGCATAGCTTGTTTTTTAAGATCCCTTTAAATTAAACCAAACATTGTAGCGAGACAACCCCTTTAAGGAGGAGAGCTTTCTGTGTGCTGAGGGGAGGGGGGAAGAGGGAGGAGAAGAGGCAGACAAGCTCAATTCAACTCCCAGCCACAGACAGAGGCTGAAAGCTTTTAATGAGACAACTCCTTTAATGACCAGCAACATTTTTTACTTTTGGCCTCTGTGTTTCAAGTTGGGACTTTTTTTTTTTAATGATGCAGTTGTATGAGGACTTGTTTTATGCGGCAGAAGTTGTACTTTTTGGTGGCATAGTTTGAATTTACATACAAAATTACTGTGGAATGTTTTTCAATTTCATTTATTTATTTTTTACACCATTCACAGTCTTTGAGTGCATAAAAAAAACTCCTTGACCATATTACTTTTATTCGTGTTTTTTTTTTTTTACAACAATGTTTTATTTGGAGAAACACAGAAATCACACATCTTATATTACAATTGAGATGCAACTTTGTTCTTTTACACAAAGAATATCGTAATCTGATTCTTTAATAAAATTGCTTTAAGATATACCTGCCTAGAAATGTGTTGCTCTGCGTCCTCCACTACATTTTTACTTTTTTTCTTTTACCTTAAACATGAACCGACTAAAATTTTGTAACCTTATATATAGAAATTAACCTGCCGTGCAACACCTCTCCACACGCCCATCTTAAACTGTAAGATCTAATTTTCCTAAATTCCCACTCATTTTTTCTGATAAATAGTAAGAGGAATATTTCAAGGGGGTGACTATTTCTATAATCTTCTGTTCGTTACATGTTTCTGCAATAAAATTCTTCCATTTTCTGAGGAAGCCTCCTGTTATCTGTTCCTTATTTCTTTCGGTGTCAAGTTTTTCAATAAATAACAACTGCCTCATGGCTAGCTTAACTTCATTTATGTCCGGTGGCTCTTCCCCCGACCAGTGTCTCAGAATTATCCGTTTGGTGGCTAACAAAGTCAAGTGTATCCCTTTTTCCCTAATCAGTCTCTCTGCATCCTCTTCTCTCGCTGTAGGTTTCACTAAATATTGAAATATGCAGCTTTGTGGGTCTAATGGCGCCCTGAAATCCCATACCTTCTCAGTGAATGCCACCACTTCTTCCCATAGTTTCTGTATAGCTGAACAATCCCACAAGCAATGAAGTAGCCCTGCCTTCTGCAGACTGCATTTCGGGCAAGATTTGAGGTAATTCACCCCCTGGCTGTTTTTGTCAAACGGGATATTGAAGGCATAAATTGCTCTATGAGCTATTTTGAACTGGGTTTCTCTCCACATCTCGCTAACTGTTGCCCTCCTCACCATTTCGATACCCTTAAGAATCTTGTCCGCAATTTCCGTATCGTTTAGCTCTTCTTCCCATTTGACAAACACCGCCATTGCCGTCCCCCTCATAGTCCATGATAGATTATTATATAACCTGGACAGTGTAGCGCATCCATCACTCTCATAAATGTAGAAAACTCTTCCGGATCCTCCATCCCCTCCAGATTAGCTAATTTTGCCTTGACAAAATTTTTGATTTGTAAATACTGAAACACCTGATTTTCCCGCAACCCAAATTTTTGTCGTAACATATCCCAACTCATCAAGTTATTTCCCCGCCCCTCCAGTAGGTGTTCCAAAACCTGAACTCCTCGCTGTCTCCATGCCCCAAATAGTTTGTTTTCCCTGCCCTGAGTAAACTCTGGAAGGGACCATAGCGGCATCCATTTGGCCATGTGCGTGGGCCTCCCGTACATCTTACGTACTAACCGCCAAGTGGCCAAGGTGTCTCTAAAAATTACGTTATCCTTTGTAATCTTTGGCTGGAATTTGAATGGAGTCAGCAAAAGGGCCCTCAGATTCCACGGTTGAGCTAACTGATTCTCCGTCATGGTATTTGAAAAAATACTTGTGTCATGAAACCAATCCAGAACATGCCGCCACATCGCTGCCACATTGTACAATCGGATGTTGGGTAATTGTGCCCCCCCTTGGCTCTTCCTGAGCATCAGTTTATCCAATGCAATTCTCGCTTTCCTCTTGTTCCAAATAAACTTCAAAAATGCCCCTCTCAATATCATGATGTCCTTGTGTTTCAATAATAACGGCACATTCTGGAGTGGGTACAGAAGTCTGGCAAGCTAACCATTTTTATCAATTGAATTCTTCCCCAGCAGGACAATGGCAAGTTATTCTACCTAATTAGTTCCTCCTTTAGTGTGTTTATGACCGGTGTAAAATTTAGTTGATAAAGTGTTGATGAACTAGTTCCAATTTTAATACCAAGATATGTAATATGGGACTTTGCTACGTCTACCCCTAAATTTCTACTATTTATCCCTCTACCACCTCCTATCCCCAATAGTTGACACTTTTCCTTATTTACTTTATAACCTGAGAAGTATCCAAAGGATTCTAATTCCTCCATTACTCTGCCTGTTTGCCCCAAAGGATCTTCCATAAAAAGCAACATCATATCTGCAAAGCAAACTAACTTGGTTTCTACCTTCCCTATTGTTATCCCTTTGAAAATATTTCTTTCCCTGAGATGTAGTGCTAAGGGTTCAAGTACTAAATTGAATAGCAGCGGAGAAAGGGGGCACCCCTGCCTTGTCCCCTTCTGTAGTTTAATAGCTTCTGAAATAAAGCCTGGTGTATTGATTTTTGCTATTGGATTATGGTATATAGCACGTAAGTAAGACCTAAACAAACCTACTATTCCTATTTTGTCTAAGACTAAACTGAGCCATTCCCAATGTACATTATCAAACGCCTTTTCGGCGTCTAAGGCTAAAAGTGCTGTTTTTTTCTGCTTGTCACCCGATTTCTCTGACGCTATCTGTGCAGTCAGCACCATTCTAATATTTTTAATTCCTGATCTTCCCTTTACGAAGCCCATTTGGTGATCTCCAATAATTTTGGGTAAAATAAGGGCTAATCTATTTGCCATTACTTTAGATAATATTTTAACGTCCTGATTAATCAGGGAGAGTGGTCGATATGACTCCGGTAAAGTAGCATCCTTCCCTGACTTGTAAAGTACTTTCACATATGCTACATCTCCCGTGGGGATCATTTTCGCTGAGGAGACTATTTCGTTAAATACCTCTTTTAGTTTGGGTGTTGTTTCTTCCTTTAGAATTTTATAAAAATCATTTGTAAACCAGTCAGGGCCTGGCGCTTTCCCTAATGGTAAGTTTTTGATTACCTCACCGATGTCCTCATTTGAAATTTCCCTATTTAAATATTCCTGGTCCTCCGGTGATATATTCGGTAATCTAATTCCCTCTAGAAAATCCTTTCCCTTTTCAATATCATAGGGAGTTTGGGAATACTTTTTCGTAGTATTCTTTTGGAATTAAATTAATTCCCTTGGGATCCCTGGTCAATTCCCCTACCGTTTTTTTTTAAATGGGGGGGTGTGCGTCTCCTTCCCCTGTAGTTTGGGAACAGTTTCCCGCTTTTTTTCCCATGCTTGATAGGGAAAATTTTTTAAAATGGTCGCTATATTTCCTCTAACCTCCCTTGTTGCGCTCAATTTGCGGTTTTCGTTGAACCACTTCTCTTTATTGCCCCTAGTGGGGTTTTGCAAGAACTGTGTATAAGCTGCCTTAGAGTGGGGTTGACTCTGACCGCTTTTATTACCCTTTTTTTTTCCTTTGGGGACATATGGGCCATAATGCGGCCTTCAATAGGCCTTAGCCCGTCCCAGAACAAAAACTGTTCCCCGCCTGGTCTTTTTTGTCCCTTCATACTCCCACCCCCAAACCCCTTAGGAGATCTTGAATTGTTCTCCCCTGCTAAGGAAGGCGGAAACCCTCCACAATATATCTGCCCCCTTTGAAAGTTTCTCGAATATTGATATGTTTGGCGCATGATCCAAATTTGCCTTGGCCATTGATCTTCAATTTGCTTTTTTAGGTTTTGGGATATAATGTAAAATCCTCGACCTCGATTGTCTTGCTGTGAGAAATGGGTAAATTTCCCTCTTGTGGGTTCTCGCCCCCAAAAAAACGCTAATATGTTTACTGATTCCTCAATAGGGGTTCCTTGTCCCCCTGCCCCGGAAAGGGTCCGCCCTTTTCCCCATCCTCCGATTGCACATTCTCTGTTTAAAAAAACTCCCCTAAAGAAAATTGTTACTTTTGATGAGGTGTTTGGCCTGTAAAAAATGCTCTATCCTTTTTTTTGGGGCATAGAATTTAAATTATTTTGCTTGCCGGGGTATCCAAAACTACTTTGGATCTTTTCTTCATCATGGGTCTGGCTAATCAAATTTCATCGAGGATTGTGTAACAGAATCATACTCCCGCCCTTTTTTTTCACCCTGGTGGCCCCAACCCCCCCTACCCAAGACTTTTGCATCCGCTTCAAATCTCCCTCTTCTAAATGCGTTTTCCCGTAAGGACAATTTCTTTTATTTTCTTTTGGTGTCTCAGCACCTATTTCCTCTTTTGAGGGGAGGTAACCCCTTAAAATTCCAGCTGACCCAGTTTTAACATTGTGTCGTCTCAACAAGTTTCTATGGACGAAGTGGTACATGGGTGTGCACAGCAATACAAACATAACCCTGAAAAATACACAACTGACAAAACCATTTCTCTCCTCCATCGCCTCTCTACCTCTCCTGACGTTGACTTCTCTTTTTTCACTCGTGAAGAAGTACTTCTCTTTCTCCCCTCTCCTACACTCCTTATCTCGGACTACTGTGTCCGTATACTCCCATCTCCCTCCCTAGCTTTCCCAACTTACAACTAATACTTTTGATCCCTCCCTCTGAAAATTATTGACCCTACTTAACATTTTCATAACATCACGTAACTATACATTACACAGGCCCCGATGGGCTAAATCAGAAATATTTTGGTAACCTATCCCAAGTCTCTCTTGGTGAATCCTGACTCTCCCGAGATGTAAATAAAGTTCCGTCTCACGTGTTCCTTGACTGTGCAGGTGTTCCAGCCCTATAAGACGACTGGCTCTGCGACGTATCTCCCCTGCATTGAACCGGGTCCAAGTCCTCTTCTGACTCGCTAGCGGCTCTGACTCCTCCTTTCAGAGTACCTGTAGGACTAAACATGGTGGCCAATGCTTTTTCTGCTTCTTCCGGGGTGTTACATGTGATGGGCTTGGCATGCTCCGGGAAAATTTTCAAAACTGCCGGATATTGACGCGCAAAGTTTACTCTGTCTTGCTAGTGCTGAACAAATTTCTGTATAAGCGCGCCTCTTTTTAGATACTTCCACAGAGTAGTCAGCGAACATCAGCAGTTTCCGTCCCTCATGTTGCACCTGACTGCCATTCTTCCTATATGCCTGCATCAGTCGAGCTTTTTCTGAAAAGTCCAGATACTTCACTATGACCGGTCTTGGCCTGGCCTGATTAGCATCTTTGTTCTCATTTCTCGGGGGACCGATTCTGTGCGCCCTTTCTACTTTTAGCTGGCTGCCTACGCCCAACACCTTAGGTATAGTCTCTGCACAAAGTTGATGCAATGCTGACGCTTTTATGCTTTCTGGAACTCCTATTATCCTTAAGTTATTCCGCCTTGAGCGGTTTTCTAAGTCCTCCATTTTGGATTCCAACAAGGACGTTTTTTTTTTTTAACAGCTTATGCATTGTGTTCCGTGAGTTTAGGATGTCATCTTCCACACAACTCAGTCTCTGCTCATATTCAGTGAGCTGTGCAGCCTGTGAGGATACTTCTGCTTGTAAAGCCGATAATGTTGTAGATACCAAAGCTGTTACTCTGGCCTCTAATGCTGCTGTAATTGCAGGGGCTATCAGTGTAGCGACCTTGGCCGCAAGCTCATCACAGTTTAGGGTCATCCCTGTTGTTACCTCCTCCACAGACGCTTCCTCATACTCCTCCTGCGTCCCCTGGGATGTCTGCTGTAAAATCCTGCCGCTCCTCGTTGCGCGCAGGGACTCGGGGGCCATCTTGGTCGCCATGCTGCCGGTAGATGTGCGGGCAGCGATCGCTCCTGAGTCTCCCCGCAGCGATATTTGTGACCGTTCTGTACTCCGGAGCGGTGCTGGGGATGTCGGCGCTAGATCTCGCCGTTCGTAGCCGGCTATTGCGGGCGGGGAGCGCGATTGCTGGGAGCTAGGTCCGGAGCCTCACTCACCGCCGCCTCCTCATAAGCGCGCCGGAACCGGAAGTCTTGTATTCGTGGTTATGTATGGAATCAAATGTAATGTAAAAATATATTCAAATTCAATTAGGACTAAAAGGGTGCTTACCTTGCCTCATAAGCATCAACTGATGCTCATGGCGAGCTGCCTCCATCTCTGCCTCTAATTTTTCCTTAGCTTCTCTTATGTTCCTGTCAACCTGCTCTCTCTGCTGTTTCTCCATCTCATACAGAGCTTTCCATCTAGAAGAGTACTCAAATTCAAATGTTCCAGGTTGAGCAAACCTTGGAGGTTCCTCCCTTTCCCTGAAAACAAACATTTAAATGATAAATTTTTTTATTTTTTTAAAATAAACTTTCCAACAAAGAACCACGGTACCTATTTCTTTGGCAGGCACCTATATTCTAAAACATGTCAAAAAGAATATCTACAATTTATGCTCTTTTATACGACAAATTCTTCACCTCAGTAAAGACTGCAACCATGAGCGAAATGCTCCACGGTGAGAATTCTGCTTGCAACACAATTCTCTAGTAGACCTGGTGGCTACTCTCATGTCAACCATGTATATTGGTTCTTAATCTCAATGACTTGCCAATACGTGGCATTTGCTTTTACCACGCAGGAGGTAACAAAAATTGCATACGCTTGCTTGTTATTCTTTGGACATCTAACACCTAGGTTCCCAGGCTGTCCTAGGGTAGGTTCACTTGGCTGGGTTTTCTTTAGCGCTAAAACAGCACGTAATCAAAAAATTTTTACAGCAGATTTGCAATTCCAGACAAGGTTTTTGGATGTGGATTTGGACAAGGTTTTTTAGCATGTATTTGGATGTGGTTCTTTGACACTGCTTTAAAGCGGGTTTGTTGCGCTTTGCATGTAAATCCGCATCAAAACCACGTCTAAACTATTCCGATGTGGTTTGGACGCCGTTTTTCTGCTCCTCATTTATTTCTATAAGAAATGCTAAGCGTGGAAACAGCTAAAGTAATACGTTAGCTCTTTTTAGCAATTATCTTTTAATGATGAAAAAAGTGCAGTGGAAAAACAGCGTTGCATGCACTGCAAAGAAGTTTTTCCATTACAATCAATGCAAGCCAGTTTGCAGTCTGTTTTGGATGCTGTTTCAACGATGACTCCACTCCAGAATCATCAAAAACAGTACTGTGAACCTACCCTCAAGTATTGTGGTGTGTTTTTAAGTAGGATACAATAGGAGGAATAGTCCCTTTCCATATACCTCTTTAAGACACGATTCATCCGGGCATGTTTGTAAATGTGCCTAACTAGCTGTATTTCAGTATTTACTACTTGAAAAGGTCATCGGTACTGCATGCACTCCTGATGGCAATACCAATCTTATCCGGTCACATACAGATCCATCTATATTTTTTATAGGCTCGAGAAGCATTTTTATCTTCAAAAAGGATAAAAATAGTGCATGGTGCAGTCTTTAAGATATGCGCATATTTAAATAAGGGTGTTTACAACAAAAATCTGGGTCCTAAATAGCTGAAGTGGACAACCATTAGATCAAGAGCTACTCAAAGATCAATGATGGTTCTGAATAAAAAAAAATTAAAATCAGCAAACCATAAAAATCAATATATAAAAAGCTAAAAGAAAAACAAAAAGATATGTTTGCTTGTGTCAGCTGTATTTGATACAATGTTTTTTTTAAAAAAAAACTTTTATTGAAGAAAAAATGTAAACACTGACAAATTGTATATCACTGGTGTTAAACACAAGGCCCGCGGCTTATATTCAGTAATGGTATGGTGTATTATTCACTCACTATGTGGTGGTGATATGTGGTCATGAGGTGGCGGTATTATTTGGTCACTATGTGGTGGCGATATGTGGTCATATTAAAGGCAAGAAGAGCAGAAGCGTCTTTGGGTAGGTCATGTTGCCTCAGCAGTGCCTGTACCTTTTAGCTGCTTATGTCCACCTCCCTCTCTGTCTCACCAAAGCAGTAAGGGAGGGAAACATGGATGTAGCACACTGGCAGCAGTAAATAAAACAGGAGTGTTATGAACAGCAGTGGTGGGCCCTTCTTTTCGCTTCCCAGGCCCACCCTGCATTTTGCGTTTGCAATAAGCATATGACTATGAGTACAGTTAGGGAGCCGTTTCTCTTCAGGGGGCATATATACTTGCAGGGGACACTTATACCTACCTATCTACAGGGGGTTGTATACCTACTTATCTCCATGCAGATGGTATATATAACTACCTATCTACAGGGAGCTGTATATTTACCTACAGGGGGCAAAATACCTATCTACCTACAGGGAGCAGATATACACGTCATCTACAGGGGGCTTTATACCCCTTATCTACCTACAAGGGTCATATGAACCTATCAACCTATGGGGGGCAATATATTCTTCCTGGTTGCCCTCAAAGGACTACTTATAATAGCAATGCGGTACAAATATAACAGTTAAGGAGAAGTTCCATATACACAGTTCTAAAATTTTGTCAGCCCTTTAAGGTACGCCGGGGATGAAGTGGCCCCCGGTGAAAATGAGTTTGACACCCCCCCCCTGTTGTATATTAATAAGGATATGGAGATATAGATATATTAGATCTATCTATCTATATCTATGTAAGGGATCTTAGGCAGGCAGTGGCAAAGCCAAGGTGGCACACAAAGTCCTTACATCAACTCAGAAAAATAAAAAGTAGAAAATACAATGATCTCAGTTTGAACCAGGTATCAAAATGATTCCATCCCTTAGTAGTTATCTAGGAGGGTAACCCTGGGGTGCCTAACCATGAACCCCAATTTTTTTTGAAATTTAGGAACAGATATTCTTTTTTTTATGTAAACACTCCTTTCTAATCTCAGAACAAATTTACAAATTCTCATTCTGTTGGGGCAGCTGAGTGATGAACCCAATGATTCTCCGGGCAATGTATAGTAATCTAGAAATATTTGATGCAACGACCTTACAACTAAACTTAATTAAGAGCAGCGCCCTGATGGGCTGAGATCACTGTGTGAAAAACAGACAAGATAGTACAGTAAATGACAGTGACGCGGTCTGGAACACGACACCCTTGTTTCTAGGTCCGTTAAGTGCTTTTTACAGAGTTAAAATACTGATCAAATAAAATCACTTACTTGAGGTACTGCTGAGTCTTTTGCATAAATTTTTCCGGCAAACCATCTTCATCATCAAACTGCTCCATAGGTTCTACAATAACTGGCCGCGGTGTCCTAAAATATTTGATACAAAAAAAAACAGATTAGTTGGAAACAAACTGCACTTGATAAGTAAAGAATGTCGTCACTCCGTAGTCTGTTACCACAGATCAACATAAGAACACAATACCATGGCATATGACAAGATTCAGCAAAACTGAAACCTACAGGTAGTACCAAACACTGCTGATTTTTAGATTGTATTTATTTCTACAAGACTCCCGGGGCAAGAGCATTTATAATAGAAGAGCTTATCTACAGTGAGCTTAAAAAAAAAAAAAAAAAAAAAAAAGAAAGTCCTAATCAGTAATTTCCCCTACAAAATGATAATTTGAGTTGCCCTCCTCCCCAATTTTTAATGGACAGTATGGAGCGGAGGCTGGAAAATAGGGGGGGGAACTCAGTGCTCCCATCTGAGCTACCGATTGCTCCGGCGATGCATCCGCCGGTTCTCTCCAGTGGTCTTCTGCTGTCTTCTGGCTTTAGCAAAACAGAATGTTACTGCTGCAGTCCCTGATTTTATCCTCCCTCCCCCCAGAGACAGCACACCACATTATTCATCCAAATACAGTCAACAAAACCAGATACACTCTATAGACAAGAGTGAAGCTGTATCCAAGGTGACCCCTGAACCTAATCTCATACAACCTCCTTAACACCATAGGGTGCATACAATCATCATGAACTTGGGTTACTTCCTGCTATATAATAGAAATAAAACAATACACTAAGGCAGTGTTCACACGGCTTATTCAAGCCGTAATTGCGGGCCAGATTTCTCCCGCAGTAACGGCTTGAATAAGGGGCGGGACGGGGGCGCTGCCCGCCGGCCCCATAGACATTGCATTATTCATGGCGCGCACGCGCCGTAAATAATGTGCATGTCACTTTCTCCCCCCGCGGCGGATTCGCCGAGCGGCGAGGAGCGACGGAATCCATAGTTCTCTATGAGAACTGTGGATTACCGTAGTTACTGGGACGTATTGAAGCCGTACTGCAGCGCAAATATGGCGCGCAGTACGGCTCCAATCAGTGCCAAAATAAGCCGTGTGAACAAGGCCTAAGAAGGAATTATTGGAATCTTGAATGTAATAACGATACATGCAAGTTATTGCAAATCCGCCAGTTGGAGAGCGTCCCTCACATCACTACTAGGGTTGACTGTTCTACCCGACAGCTCCCCAGATCACCACACACCAGTTGGGACACTGTGTTGCTCAACACTGAATGCAGAACTCATGCACACCCCAGGAGGCCTTCCTACCCGAACCCAACTGTAGTCTCATCACAAAAAGAACCTGGATTCACCATTAAAAACCAAAGCCGTCCAGGTTTCTGCTTAACGACTGTACTGCAAATGAAGGCGAGAGTGAATGACTTTCAATGGCAGGTCATATAATGGGTGCTGAAAATGTTTGTGCAGAGACAGGGTGTGTAATGAAGGTGTCACCTCTGTTTAAAGGTGGATAAGGAAACTGAGTGGCGTGTGCTTATTAGTGGGTGAAATGACACACTCTACTGGTGGTCTGTTTGGGCCATTCGGATCCTGCTCTCCGTCTGTGGGTACCCTCACATAACCATTGCTTCCGAATCCACCTAACAGCATGGTTACAACAGGTGGACCATTTGTCTAACCACGCTCCTCTTAAATAAATTTTGCCTGGCCGAGCTTGCGCAGAGAACACTTCTTATCTGATGAGACGGAGCTGAAGAAGCTTTCAAGGCACCGGGGAGAAATATGTTGTCTTTTGTATACAGAATCCACTAGTTGTAGTGTGATTATTTGAGTGAACATTTCACAGGATCCCTTATGCACGGCTCTGTGCTCTGGCTGTGTCTCTCTCTCAGCTAGCGTGGCTTGTTTACATTTGCTTCTTAGCAGATGAGGCCTGGCAAAACCCCTTGAAGTCCCAATATAGCATGTCCTTCAGGAGTTTGACTTGGTTTACACAGAAGCAGACAACTGTGTTTCTCAGAACTATATAAGCTACCCACAATGTAACAGCCACTGCATGTAATAATGAAGATACAATTGTAGACAGTGTAGACTTGCACATAAGAAGGTGGTTCACAATTAAGACAAAACTACTTACGTTGTCAGTATAAACGCTCCATCAGTGCATCTCTCAAGAGCTTTCCGTGCTGGGGGCTTTGCTGCAAACTCCACAAACCCCTTTCCGGTCGCTCTGCCACGATCATCCACTATGACGACTGCTCTTTCAACAGGGCCAAACATGGAGAAAGCTTCTTCAAGGAGCTCATTTGAAACCACGGGAGAAAGGTTTTTAACAGTTAGCGCTGCCCCATGAGTAGCAAACCGGATGCGGAGTGGCCTGTTTTTGAGCACCATGCCATCAAGTTCTGCTTTTGCTATTTCAGAAAGTGTTCTGGACTCCTAAAAGAGAAACAAAAAAAAATAATTTTGTTTTGAAAAATGTAGTTTATGGAGCGGATCACCAATACAGTCAGCGACAGGCTGCAGGAAGCCCATGTACATGTTCAGAGGATCCACAAAGTGTAAGGACCTGGGAAACTTTCATTTTACATCATTTTTAAGTGACCACATAACTCCTTTAATTCTGGTGCCCAGAGATGTCATAACTGCTTGCCAACCAGCCAAGCACCACTAAGGGTATGTTCACATGGCTGATTTTGATGCGTATTTTGAGGTGGATTAGGGACATAATCTGCCCTCAAAAATGTAAAATCAGCTAGAGTATTACTCAAGTATTTTCAGTGCCAACAATGCTAATTAAAAAAGAGGCAGAAAATCTGCCTTAGTCGGCGCGGTTTCCGCTTCAGAATTCCGCGATTAAAAAAAAGCACAGAATTTCTGACGAGGATGTGCTGATTCGGCACTGAAAATGTCCGTGCTGAATCAGCATTTTAATCCATCATGTTTACGTATCCTTAACTTTAATTTTTTTTTTTTTTTTAATTTGATGAACTCATGGAACTCTTAGGCCATGTCTACACCGCAGTGGACAAAAAACGACCTGAAAACAATACTAAAAACGTTCATAAAACTGAGTTTTTTGTCCACTGCCTGTCAAAAGCAGCTGAAAAAACGGCCGTTTCTTGGCGCGTTTTTTTTTTTTTTTTTTTTCAGACATGCACAGCATTGTGAAAAAAATTAAAACAATGAAAAAAAACACAGATGTTTTTATGTGAAGTGGAGACACAGCCATAGGCTATGTTTACACAGCGACTTGCATCCGTGTGAACACACTTTTCAGATGCGTCTCTGGGACCGACAGAACAGACCCAGAGACGCATCTAACAATTAGCAGTGACTTAATCACTGCCGGCAATGACAGACACGCAGCGGCGTTCACATGAGAGATCACCGCTGCGTGTCTGCATCACGCCTGTCGGGTCCGTCTTTCAAAGAAATGAAATGCAATTCTTGGATGGCATCCGAAAGACGGACCTGACAGGCGTGATGCAAACACGCAGCAGCGATCACTCATGTGAACGCCGCTGCGTGTTTCTCATTGCCAGCAGTGATAAAGTCACTGCTAATTGTTACATGCATCTCTAGGTCCGTTCAGATGGACCCAAAGACGCATCAGAAAAGCGTGTGTTCATACGGAGGCAAGGCGCCGTGTGAACATACCCATAGACTCCAATAGTTCATTTTCTGCCCTGCTCAGTCGTTTTTTGCAACATGTTTATATAAAAAAAAAAAAAAAAAAAAAAGAGACAGCAGGACGTTTTTACTACAGAAGTCTATGGGAGCTGGTTTGCAGTTGTTTTGCAGGTTTTTTTTTTTTTTTTTTTTTTTATAAACAATGCTGTGCATGTCTGCAAATAAACGCTCCAAAATCGTGCCAAAACATGGCCGTTTTTTCAGCTGCTTTTGACAGGCAGTGGACAAAAAACTCTTTTTGAACGTTTTTAGTCTTTGCTTTTCTGGTCGTTTCAGTCTACTGCAGTGTAGACATAGCCTTAGAGGGGTTTTTCAGACTACGAATAAGAAATAATAGTCTAGACATAATCCCTCCCCCCGACCACCCCGAAAAAAAAAAATGGAGATTGGCACATGATGGCAGAAGCCAAACCGTGGCTGTGTCGACATCACTGCCCACATGCCACATGCTTCCTGAGCAGCGTCATGTACACATAGATATTTTTTTCTTAAATACACATCTAGTCTATTTTTTAATCAGATAAGCCCCCTTTATTTGGGCTGGTACAGCTTCCAGAAAGAGTCTGGAAATTAGTGGTAAAAAACCAGCAGAGGGGAACACTGGCTCTTACTGGCCATGTGTAACTTCTGGGGTGTCTGCTCGACCAGATCCATAGGATAAGGCACAGGTGCTGCTGAAAGGATGCAGAGGGGCATTAGAATGAAAACCTACACACTGCTCTTGCTTACTGGAAATGTGTATTACTTTTTTAACGAAGAAAACAGATCTTTCCCATCCCATTTCCTCTTATAGCTGCTGTAAAAAACCACCTCTATATGGAAATAAGGACAATGAGGCCTCGGTGCAAAGAAATCCACAGCAATGTAGTGTTGTGGATACTAGGGTATATTCACACTGCATCTTGCGGCACGTACCTTTGCGTCCCACTAGACGTCATATGTTTACAAGAACGCACTGCTTCTTCTAAAGCGTGGGGAGGGGGCGCCCCATTCACTTTCATTACCCCTGCGGCAGGGAAGACGGCAGGTAATCATAGCTCTCTTAGAGAGTTATGATTACCATAATTACAGGATATAATTTGGGCTGTCAAAGACGCTGTTTGAACCTACCCTAAGGCTATGTTCACACAATGTACTGTGGTGCTAATACGCGTGTAATACCGCAGCGCGGCAGCAATCAGGCCACGTTTAAATTCATTAATATCGGCGCTTATTTGCAGCAAGTAATCGACGTGTCACTTATCTACCCGCAAGTACAATATGATCGTATAGTACGAGCGGGGAGAGGAGGCGTAATCCACAGTTCTCTATGGGCACTATTGATTACCGTACTCGCCCGTATTAAAGCGCAAATATGCGGCGTAATGCGCGCAGAAATTACCCCGTGTGAACATACCCTTACAGGCACAGATTTTTAAACCACAAAAAAAAAAAAAAAAAATTAAAAACAAAATTAGGGAAAAATCAACGAAGGCGAACGCAACGATTGCTGCACTTTTATGTTAAAAGGACAAACACTATTGGGAGTAATTGGTGTCCATCGTGAAATGGGTTTGGTTCCACCTCTGTGCAGGGGGCTCCAACAGAACCTCCAATGAAGTTGTGAACCTGGGCTAACTGCACCAATCTAGTCCTCTTACTAGCAGTTACAACAGAGCGATATCACACACTGCATCAAAGTGGATATGCTACTTGCAGTTTTGGTGGCAGGTTTTTTTGTTCCCTATTAGGCTATGGCTATGTTCACACAGCTTATTTGCGGGGCATAATTACCCCCCGCAATTACGCCGTGCGGACGGGAGCGGGGGGGAGGGGGGGTGGGAGGGCCGGCACCTCGCCGGCCCATAGACTATCATTACTAGCGGCGCTTCTACGCCGATAGTAAATGACATGTCACTTATCTCCCCCTGCGGCGGATTCGCCGAGCGGGGAGAGGAGACGTAATCCATAGTTCTCTGTGAGAACTGTGGATTACCGTAATGACTGGGACATACAATCATATGAAAAAGTTTGTGCACCCCTATTAATCTTAATCATTTTTAGTTCTAAATATTTGGGCGTTTGCAACAGCCATTTCAATTTGATATATCTAATAACCGATGGACACAGTAATATTTCCGTATTGAAATGAGGTTTATTGTACTAACACAAAATGTGCAATATGCATTAAACCAAATTTTGACTGGTGCAAAAATTTGGGTACCCTTATCATTTTATTGATTTGAATACTCCTAACTACTTTTTACTGACTTTCTGAAGCACAACATTGGTTTTGTAACCTCACAGCCAGCTGTATCCAATGATGAGAAAAGGTATTTAAAGGTGGCCAATTGCAAGTTGTTCTCCTATTTGAATGTCCTGTGAAGAGTGGCATCATGGGCTCCTCAAAACAACTCTCAAATGATCTGAAAACAAAGATTGTTCAACATAGTTGTTCAGGGGAAGAATACAAAAAGTTGTCTCGGAGATTTAACCTGTCAGTTTCCACTGTGAGGAACATAGTAAGGAAATGGAAGACCACAGGGACAGTTCTTGTTAAGCCCAGAAGTGGCAGGCCAAGAAAAATATCAGAAAGGCAGAGAAGAAGAATGGTTAGAACAGTCAAGGACAATCCACAGACTCCAAAGAGCTGCAGCATCATCTTGCTGCAGATGGTGTCACTGTGCATCGGTCAACAATACAGCACACTTTGCACAAGGAGAAGCTGTATGGGAGAGTGATGTGAAAGAAGCAGTTTCTGAAAGCACGCCACAAACAGAGTCGCCTGAGGTATGCAAAAGCACATTTGGACAAGCCAGCTTCATTTTGGAAGAAGGTCCCGTGGACTGATGAAACAAAGATTGAGTTGTTTGGTCATACAAAAAGGCGTTATGCATGGCGTCCCAAAAACAAAGCATTCCAAGAAAAACACTTGCTACCCACTGTACAATTTGGTGGAGGCTCCATCATGCTTTGGGGCTGTGTGGCCAATGCCGGCACCGGGAATCTTGTTAAAGTTGAGGGTCGCATGGATTCAACTCAGTATCGGCAGATTCTTCAGAATAATGTACAAGAATCAGTGATCAATTTGAAGTTACACCGGGGATGGATATTTCAGCAAGACAATGATCCCAAACACAGCTCCAAATCTACTCAGGCATTCATGCAGAGGAACAATTACAATGTTCTGGAATGGCCATCCCAGTCCCCAGACCTGAATATCCTTGAACATCTGTGGGATACTTTGAAGCGGGCTGTCCATGCTCGGCGACCATCACACTTAACTGAACTTGAAGTGTTTTGTAAAGAGGAATGGTCAAAAATACCTTCATCCAGGATCCAGGAACTCATTAAAAGCTACAGGAAGCGACTAGAGGCTGTTCTTTTTGCAAAAGGAGGATCTACTACATATTAATGTCACTTGTCTGTTGGGGTGCCCATACGTTTGCACCGGTCAAATTTTGGTTTAATGCATATTGCACATTTTGTGTTAGTACAATAAACCTCATTTCAATCCGGAAATATTACTGTGTCCATCAGTTATTAGATATATCAAATTGAAATGGCTGTTGCAAACACCCAAATATTTAGAACTAAAAATGATTAAGATTAATAGGGGTGCACAAACTTTTTCATATGACTGTATTCCAGCAGTAATTAGCACTACGGCGTGTAATTACGGACTGAAATACGTCCCATTTTAAGCCGTGTGAACATAGCTTTAGGGTTAAAGCGCATGGGCCAATTTTCTGGGGATCTACACATGGAAAGTTTGACCAATAATTTGAACTACAGTACCAGCCATAAGGATGAGATATCACAAATCCAAGGCCCGTCTGGTGGGAGTTTTCTGTGTGGAAATTGATTTGCAGTGTGGATTTTTAGATCTGCAGGACGGCAAATTTATAACTTGCATTTACTGCAGATTTTACTCCATTGAAATGAATGCGTTAAAAGCTACCGCAAAATGTGCACAATCTGTTGCAGAACTTTCCATGCAGGTTAAACTTCCTCTGCAGATCCGGACAGTGTACAGTAATCCTTAACCTCTTTGGGTCTCAGCCATTTTCAGATTTAGTTTTTCCCTTCCCGCCTTCCAAGAGCTTAACTTTTTTATTTTTCCATCTACACGGTCAGAAGAGGGCTTGTTTTTTTGCAGGACAAGATGGACTTTTTAATGGTGCCATTGACCAAAACATATAATGTACTGGGAAACGCCCCAAAAAATAGGTGGGTTTGAACATAAAAAAAATGCAATTGTGACATATGTGAGGAGTCCACTCTTTGGTGTAGATGTCTTATTTGTATTCTGCAGGTTTAATTTGTAGAGGTTTGATAATGTTTTAGAACTCAACAAAAGAAATATGCCATGGTCTGTAACCAATCACTTCGTTTTTAAGTTTATGGACCTGTGTGAAGGCTCATTTTTGTGGGCTGAAGCGTAATTTTGATTGGTACAATTTTGGGATACATAGGATTTTTTTAAATCACTTTTTATTCCAATTTCTTGGGGATGTGAAAGGACCAAAAACAAAACAAAAAATAAACTTTACCATTTGGAATTTTTTTCTTCCATGGGGTTCAGCGTACAGGATAAATTTGTTAATACATACCACTTTTGCGAAAGAGCTGATACCAATTATGCATAACATTTTCATTTTTTTGTTTGTAAAATGGCAAAAAGGTGGGCGATTAAAAATTTTAGTATGTATTAAAATTTTTACTTTTTATTTTAAAGGGAATGGGTCTCCAAAAACTGACTTATTGTTTAACTCTTGTTTTTATGTTACACATTTAAGAATTTTTGGTTATTTTTTTTATTTTCTATATCACTTTAAATATTTTTTAAAAAATTCTTAAGTCCTGCAGTTTTCACATTGGACAACGGGCCTAATCATAGTCTGACCTTTCCTGTTCTGTAGAGAGCGATTTGCAGTACTCTGCTCATTATCAGCACAAGCAGGGTTAGACTGAAGGTGACACCAGTGTGTTTACATAACATATGATCCACCTGTCATAATAGGAGATGTCACAGCTCTCCCTTTCCTCCTCCCTGCACACTAACTTCTTCCCAGGTCACAGATCATGCCTAAAAAAACTCTCCTATAGAATTCAATGGGTCTGCTCCTGTTCACAGGTCCCTATGTCCATTAAGATGCTCTAAAGCACAGGTGTCAAACTGCCGGCCCTCCAGCTGTTGGGAAACTACAACCCCCATCATGCATTTGTATAATCTATAACAGTTGGCATGATGGGAGTTGTAGTTTCCCAACAGCTGGAGGGCCGGCAGATTGACACCCCTGCACTAAAGCATCTCTCCAAATGCTGTTAAAAACAGCTCAGGAAAGATGGACGCCCCCATAATCATGTACAGACAACAGAATTGAGAAATCTACAATCATAAAATAAAACCGTTGAAGAAGAATATCACTATCTTGTTTCAATTATTTTTTTTTTTTGACAGATTCCATAGGATATTTTACCACTAAGGGGCGTGATCACTTGCAGTACATACAGCAGTATTATTGTACTGCTGTATATACAGTAGGCTTTTTATGCATTACCTATTGCAGGATGAAACAGGTGTACATACATGACAGCTACAGAAGCCAGCAGGAGTCTTCCCATTGCCATGGCAACCGATCGTCAGTCGCGATTATGTCGCTAGGGGCCAATCAGGGGACACACCGTTCCTCATTCATTTAGACACCACAGTGACTAAGGTGTTGAAAGCAGGGATCAGAGACAGCTCCGTTCCCTGATGTTAGCAGCTGTAATCAACCCGCTCCACACACCATTTAAACATACAGGGACGTCCAAATGCGTGAAGGGAGAAGCTGGTGGCTTTTTCTTTAAGACAAAAAAGATCAGGCGTTAAAAGCGGTTGCCCCATTAAACAAAACAAAAAAAAAAAAAAAAACACTTTATCAGGGCTGTGGAGCCAGTAAGCTAAAGCTCCGACTTCTCAATTTCCTTAACACCGACTCCCCCTCCCTCATACATGGCGTATGTTTAAAGGGGTTGTCTCACTACATTGATTCATCTTGCCTCAGTCCTGTTTTCTTGGTTTTATTTTGAATTCAGGTGTGTGTTTAATGGCTTCTACTAGGCTGCAGTAGAAGCCAGGTCTGTAGCTATAGCAACCAGTGCTGGAAGCCTATCATGAGAGATTGAACAGGTCTGTAGCTATAGCAACCCGAGGAGCTGATGCAGCCCATACAAGATGGGATATCTGGGAATAGGTAGGAGACTTAATTGAAACATATTGCAAAGTGACTTGTTTTTGCAAGATCTTTAACATAAAAAGCAGGGCTGTGGAGTCAGCAAGCCGAAGCCCCAACTCCTCAATTTCCCAAACCTCCGACTCCCTCATACACGGCGCATGTTTAAGTACTAACTTTACTGTAGTAAAATGGTAACATCATGCTGTTTATCACCTTAAGATACAATAATCACGCTATTTAGGTAGGACAGACACTGATAAGCAAAAGGGTAACAATGTTTTGATCTTTTGAACACTGTGGGTAGAGTTGAAGAAAAAGCTGTATTTGTATCAAAGTCCAGTCTGCACCAGCATTGGGAATGTGTAGAAGAGACCTGGGATCAGATTTTGGTCAAGATATGCTTGAATCTGATTCAGAGCCCAGAAGGATTCAGGCAGAGCTGAAAGCCAAAGGTGGATTTCCCAAATACTAACAAAATAATAAAAATTAACATTTTGATTTTTAGGAGCAAAACTATAACTAAGCAGATGCTAAATATTTGCAAGTCAAGTTTCTGCATAAGATATGTAAGATGACTGTATATAAAATTACAGTGCCTCATGTACAAAGCTGTAGTGGATGGAGAGATATGGAGCCTGAAAGTCACAAGTTCAAAACATTGTTACCATTTTGCTTGTCAGTGTAAAATATATTTATTGGACATGACTTTATGACACAAAAAATTGTAATTATACAAAACACTGCAGGAACATTTGTGGAGTCTCTGAATTTGTTCTGAGAAATAGTATTGCCTCCATCAGATCCTGCATACATGACCTCACATCTGATCTTATTATTCCAGGATAGAGAACGGCCTCTCTACACTAACTTAGGTTGGGGGAAAGCGGTGACCATAGGGGCAACATCTCTAACAATGTCAGGGTATAAAGGAATTGCCTCAGCTACAGTCAGGTCTGATGACTGGTTAAACTCTTCTACTTCTTTGAAAACAGGTGAAAAAATTTGCTGAAATCTGTTTGCCCTGGGAGCAGAATCTATTCCCTTGGGGCAGCGCTTTGCCTGCTCCATGTCATCAATTACACTCCTCATGAGGAGGCTGAAGATATGGGAGCAGTAGCACTGGCCAGACCCAATTCCTCTTGCTCTTTGCACTGCATCAAAGTAACTGGACACACTTGTTATATATTTTGGGAGTCTGAGTCGGTCCATTTTTTGACGACTCCGACTCCTGCAAAATAGCCTCCGACTCCACAGCCCTGATAAAAAGCAATCCTGTTAGTGAGACAACCCCTTTAAGTGATAACTTTACTGTAGTAAAATAACGTCAGGCTTTTTATTACCTTATGATACAATAATCAAGCTATTTAGGTAGAACATAAAATAATTTTATTGGCTACAACTTTAGAAAACAAAAAACAATCAATTGTAAATATGCAAAACACTGCAGTAAGTGGGAAAAAATAGTTTTCAACTAAAACATCCTGAATAACATTTGTGAAGTCTATGAATTTGTTCTGAGAAATAGTATTACCTCTATCAGATCCTTCACAGATGACCTAAAATCTGATCTCATTATTTCCAGGCTAGAGAACGGCCTCTCTACAATAACTTGGGTTGGAGGCAAAGCGGTGACCACAGGGGCAACATCTCTCATAATCTCAGGGTATAAAGGAATTGCCTCATACACAGTTCTGATGAACAGTTGAATTCTTCTTCTTTGAAAGCAAGTGAAATATTTTGCTGAAATCTGGTCAATCTGTTTGGTACGGGAGCGGACTCTTTTAACCTGTGGCAACGCTTTACCTGCACCATGTTATCCAAATACTTTTCAAAATTACACTCCTCATCTGATGAGGATGAAATATGGGAGCAGTAGCACTGGCAAGACCCAATCCCTCTTGCTCTTGGCACTGCATTGAACTGTACCAATGTATTATATATTTTTGGAGTCAGTCCATTTTATAACTCCTCCGAGTCCACATCCCTGCATTCAGGCCAGGGTGGACAAAAAAAAAAAAAAAAGAAAAGATACTAACCCAGCTGTCCACCGCTGCTGTTGAGGCGCTCCTCTGACTTCATTTTCATACCGACACCCCAGATAGGCTCGCACTCCACTGTTAGGCTTTGTCCACACAAGGAGTATTTGAAGTCGGAATCCACATGGATTCTGACTTGATATCCTCATCTAAAACCTTAAAGGGGTTTTCTAGTTTCAAAGATCATAGTTCAAGTAGAGGGGACCAAAAATCTAAGTTTGTAGGTTCTTGGTTACCACCATAGGCAAAGTGCTATAGATAGAGAGAGACACACACAAAGAGAATATCACCCATCTTTCCCAGAGTCTTGAATGTCAGATGCCCATTCTAGTTAAAAAGTATGGAGAGTGAGAAATGTAGATATACACAATCAAGTTACACTTAGCTTTTCACTTCCAATGATTAATTGGTCTCCAACAGCTGAGAACCTCTCCCTTCCCACGGCTCACATAGAATGAATTCTCACATGCACACTTTGGGGCGTGTCTGCAGAGTGAAGACACTCCCTGCTGGGAGAAATACCCTCCATTTCATAAGCTCTACTTAGCAACCAGTACAAACGGCTGCCAAATGATGAAACGATAAAACCCCTTTAAATCATCCTCATTGACCTCAATAGAAAATACATTGCAGTCCACACAACGTGTATTTTATGGGTCGGTTTTTAAATGTTAAAAAAAAAAAAAAAAAAAAAAAAAAAAACACTAAGAACGTGCTCATTCTTTGGTTATATTCCATGCAGAAAATTTACTATTGAGGTCAATGAGGACGGCTAAAACACCTAGTGTAAAACGCGTCCAAAATCAGAAGAATGGGTCTCGTTTCTGACTGTAAAACTGGTGGAGAAAAAAACAATAGAATCCGCCGAGTAAATTGTACTTGTCGTCTGGACGTATCCCACGTGAATACAGCATGATCCTCTCTGTGCAGAGATGAAACCTTGGAATTGAAGTGTGGAGGGTCCCGAGGAGCTCCAGGGTCTATGGTGGCAACGGTGGGGGACAGCCGAGTAAGTAACCGGGTTTTTATTTTTGTTTTTTTCTTGGAGCATCCTGGCCACAGTGCAGTGAAATTTTTTTTTTTTTAAATGGACAACTCCTTTAAATTGTAACAAGCCCAATACTTCTCTCCCCCAACAGAATATATTGGGAGACTGCTGTACACGTTATCCAAAGAATAGATTAGATGTTGCACTCCTAGTGAACCTATATATTCGTTATATAATGTACTATATAATGATCCACAGCACACCATTTACAGGCTTTACTGAAGGTGAGAGATTTATACTGTATAATCAACATATGTCTGGATTCTCACTGCATTTTGTTCATACCTAATACTCAAGTATTTTGCCGGAGAACGGTCTATTGATTATACAGAATAAATCTCTCACCTTCTGTAAATCATCTAAATACTGTGCCATGGATCATTATATAGTGCTGTACACAGTAAACTCAAAGGGTATGTTCACATGATATATTTCGAAGAGTAAATTTACTCTTTAAAATCTGCCTCCAAATTTGCTTCAAAAAATGTCTGCTTAGAAGCATATTTTAAGGGTATGTTCACACGGTGTATTTGAACTACGTATTTTGGTATGTATTACATACCGAAACACATGTACAGTGCCCTGGAATCAATGGCGCTTTAAAATACTTAATAATAATACCCAAATACGTATTCAACAGTTTTGCAATCTTTCGTGGATCTTTGAGTCCCTTTCGGATTTCGGGATTCACCACATATAGGAATATATCTCAACCACATACACACCTCGTTTGGTTGTTAGTTACGGTTTACTTCATGACTTTATTCAAGTTTCCTCTATGGTAATGCGAGTACGCGTCTTGTGTTAGTGATTATACCCGAACATGCACTACTTCCGACACTCTCCACTCTGTATGTTATGTGCTGTATTTGATACCAGTTGCGATTGTATACTTTGTATCAGTGATTATACTTGACTATGCAATATCTAGTTTATAAAACCGCTTTATATACTGTGATGCGTTGTATTTGATACCAGTATATCACTGCTGTAGTTATATGTATGTTTTAGGTCAGGGATTATACCTGAATATGCAATATCTATTTCTTAAAACCTCTGCTTTGTATACTGTGATGCGCTATATTTTGTACCAATATGTAACTGGTATAATTGTCTGTACGCTTTGTATACGCATTTCTCCATTACTACTTGATCTTATTGTGTTTGTTACACGTTATGTGAATAAACTTGAATCTGTTTAAAAAAAAAAAAAATGTTCCAGTCAGATCTCATTGATTTCAATGTAAAATATGCATTGTCGTTCAGACGAAATGCAACTGTATTGCGTTTTCCAGACGCGTACAAAGAAGTGACGTCAATTTTTGATCCATTTTACGCATGTAAAATCCCCATAGGAGACAATGGGGTGCGTTTTGGGAGGGTACAAAAAAAAGGTATCCAAATACAGACCACACTTTCTGCTACATACTTAGATGTGTTTACACGCTTAAAAAGGCATCGGGTCCAAATTTAAATGTCCATGTTAACATTTTGAAATGTATTTAGAAAAATCCGCTCCCCTTTGTTTCCTGTGGTGATTTTACTTGTGTAAACGCCTCAAGAATTGACATTACTTATTTTAACGGCCGTAATTGCATCCGAAAATCGTCTCGTAATTACGCTTGTGAAATATGCTTCATGTGAACGACAAGGCGTATTTTACATCTTACTCAATGACGGAAGAATTAAAGCTGGTCTGAAGTCGAATTAGTGCCTTATTCCAGCGAATTAAGGGCGACATGCATGAAAATTGGCGTTTAGACGCCAATTTTCGTGCCCATCTAGTGTAGAATGCGCCTGATTTATGAACCTGCTCTACTGCGGATCATAAATCAGGCGCATTCTAGAGCTAAGACGACAATTCTGGCTCACCTAAACCACTGTGAAAGTGCTCTACCTGTTCCAGCTGTAATGCGCCTGGAACTGCAGTACTTAAGCTATAAATCTATAGCTTCGTACAGTTCTAGTGCACCCCGCGTCCCACACGCCCCCCGAAATCAGGCGCATTACAAAGTGCCATGGGCGCTCTGTAATGCACCTGATACATGTGATGTAAAAATATAGCAAACGGGGCTGCGTCAGTTTTCAGGCTGAAAAGACGGCAGATATCTGCCGCATCCCCGTTCATACATGTCGCCCAAAACGCGCTAGAATACGGCCCAAAAAAACGCTTTGTGAACCTTTTCTAATATGACGGACTTTAGGCCTGGTTCTCGTCCGGGGGTAAGTTTCTGTTGCAGAGCTATGGATCAGAGCTGTGGAGTCGGCATGCCGAAGCACCGACTATGACTCATAAATTTCCCATACCTCCGAGTACCTCAGAGACGGCGCTTGTTTAAGTAATACTTTTACTGTAGTTAACAAGTAACTTCAGGCTTTTTATCACCTATGATACAATATTCAAGCTATTAGTTAGAACAGACACTGACAAAGTAAAAAGGGTAAAAATGTTTTGACCTAGTGAACACTTGTGAGGCAGAGTTGAAAAAAGCTGTATTTGTATCCAAGTCCAGTCTGCACCAACATGAGGAATGTGTAAGAAGAGACCTGGGATCAGACTTTGAGGTCAAGATATGCTTGAATATGATCCAGAGCCCAGAAGGATTCAGGCAGTATTGAAATCCAAAGGTGGATTTCCCAAATACTAACAAAATAATAAAAATTAACACTTTGATTTTTAGGAGCAAAACTATAAGCAGATGCTAAATACTTGTAAGTCAAGTTTATGGTATACAGATCGGTAAGATGACTGTATAAAAATTACAGTAGCTCAGTACAAAGCGGTATGGATGTAGGATATGGAGCCTGAAAGTCCAGTTCAAACCATTGTTACCATTTTGCTGTCCGTGTAAAATATAATTTATTGGACATGAACATTAGGACAAAAAAATTGGAAATATGCAAAACACAGCAAGAAAACAAGAAAAAATAAAAAAAACAAAAAAATAGAACAAGAAAAAGACAAAGCAGGAACATTTGGTGAAGTCTCTGAATTAGTTCTAAAATAGTATTGCCTCCATCAGACCTGCTTACATGACCTCACATCTGATCTCATTTCCAGGCTAGAAACGGCCTCTCTACACTAACTTGGGTGGGGGCAAAACGATAACCATACAGGTACATCTCTACAATGTCGGGTATAAAGGAATTGCCTCAGCCACAGTCAGTTTTGATGAATGGTTAAACCTTCTACTTCTTATGAAACCCGGTGAAAAATGTTGCTGAAAATCTGTTTGCCATGGGAAGCAGAATCGTTCCCCTGGGCAGCGGCTTTGCCCCTGCTCCATGTCATCAATTACACCTCCTCATGTGATAAGCTGAGATTATGGGAGCAGTAGCACTGGCCAACCCCAATCCTCTTGCCTCTTTCACTGCATCGAACTAACTGGACAAACTTATTATATATTTTTGGAGTCGGACCCTTTTATGACGACTCCGACTCCTGCAAAATAGCCACCGACTCCGACTCCACAGCCCTGAAAACAACGGACCCATGATGGAAACCTGACAGTCCCCACTGTAGTCAATGGGCACCAGGGGCACGGTTGGTGCCCGTTATGAGCTGTCTCTGCAACAGACGCTCTGACACAGATATGAACGGGGCCTTAGGGATGCCTAATTAACAATGGCAGCGCAGGATCTTTCTGCGCCGGCCTCTACTCTACACCCTGGCCACCATTTGTGGCTGACAGGAAACAGCTACACCCTCTGTATGTGGCATCATCTGCTGTGGGAGCACTGCCTGCAAGAAGTCACTATGGCCCTCACCAACACTGTCTAGCATTAATCCTGTCTTTGTTGCCCATAGAAACCAATCAGAGCACAGCTTTCAGTTTCCGAGAGCTATATGAAATGAAAGCTGAGCTCTGTTGCTATGGCCACAGACCGTTTCCACCAATGAGGCCCAGTATGCTCACACCCCAGGGTCATGGAAGAGCAGATGTGCTGACAACTATGTCTTCCATCATCCACTGATGTCAATGAACTGTCGTGACATCTCTGCAGGTTTCTATCACGACAGATTCTATATAGCACATGAGTGACCGGCACCGAGAGCAGAGGAGCCACCTACCAGGCGGATGAAGCCGAAGCCCCGGTCCCGGTTGATGAACACCTCACTGGGCTCTCCGTACTTGTCGAACAGCTTCTTGAAGTCCTCCTCCGTTATGTCGGTGGGCAGGTTGCCGACGAACAAGCGGCATCGCTGGGTATAGCTCTTCTCGCCCGGCTTCAGGAAGCTCTTGATGTCTATGGTCACCCCCCGCTCTTCTTCCCCTTCGTCCATCTTAGGTGGCATCAGAGCCGGGTCCCCCTCAGACAGGTCAAAGCTGCGCTTGTTATTCCTGCCCGGCGGAACCATCTGCTGCTGTGGAGGGGAAACCATTTCGTTGATGTTGCTTCCATTGTTGTTTCTCTCAATGCGCACTTGCTTCAGGTTCCTGTTCGCCATGGCCTTCCTACAACAGAGGCGACTGCAGTAATGCCAGCGACGGAGCTCCCAGCACGCAGGTCCGAACAGCGGCTTCAAAATGGCGCCGTGAAAATTTCCAACGGGTGATGACGTCACGCACCCAGACCGCTTTCCCGACGCTTCGACTGCAAGAGGCCGAACACTACGTCACCACACTGTCCCCACCCAGATGATGGGACAGGCTACAACGGCGGCCATTTTTCAGTGGACCACAACCTATTCCAGCACTTCTTAGAGTCTCCAGTAAAATGACTGCTGATGCGACGACACACGTTACATACTACCTTGAACTGGTGAAAGTAAAACGACGTGCTTTCCTGTTATATAAGAGCCGTGCTGCAGTGGCCAGCGTCGTGCTATTGGATTGTGTGTTGCTAAGGCACGTGAAACCCGGGGAAACAAGGAATAACGTGAGAGACTGTGAAGAATCCTCAACCCCAGAATAAAGCCAGAGCCCTAATAGCGAGCCTCTCCCGCTGTAATGAATGGGGCACATAGGCTATGGTGTCATGAGGCAGTGGAGACAATGGGACAGCTGTCAATCTGTCCAAACCCTTGAAACTGAGATTCACCGAATTCATCACAACTGTCCACACTGTATAAAAATCATCTTCACCTACAGATAACACTGGGGCACAAGGTTCAGTCAGAATTACATAGTTTGTAAGGGCAAACAGTTCAGGCTATTGTGCTAAAGTGTTGATCCAGAGGAAGGCAAAACCCCCATGAGGTAGAAGTCAATTGTCCTCATTTTACGGGAAAAATCCTTCCCGAACCCAATCTGGCAATCAAATAAATCCCTGGGATCAACGACCCCTCTCCAGAATCCTAGTCACTATAACTGTTAATATTATTACACTCCATGAAATGCTCCAAACCACTTCTTTGAATTCTGTGAGTGAATTCACCATGACAAGTTCCTCGGGCAGAGAGTTCCACAGTCTCACCGCTCTAACATAAAGAATCCGCTTTCTATGGTTATGTAGAAACTTTCGCTCAAACTGGAGGATGCCCTCCTGTTCAGGAAGTCAAATCCTGGGTATAAGTATATCTTGGGAGAGATCTCTATAATTGATCTTTGATGTATTTAAACATATTTATTAGGCCCCCTGACTCGTCTTTTCTCCTAAACTAAATAACTCTAATCTTGCTAATCTTTCTGGTATTGCAGTCCACTCAGTGCTTTTATTATTTGTTGCCCGCCTTTGCACCTGTTCAAGCTCTACAATGTCGTTCTGTGAACTGGTGCCCAAAACTGAACACAAAATTCCGATTGTGTCTAACCAAGACTTGTATAGTGGGATAAATATGTCTGGCGCAATTCTGGAAAAGCAAAACCTGTCTAGCAAGCATATTATTGATGCCTTGGTCTGCTCAGACACTTCTGCACTCTTCCCTGACTCAGCGTGGCAGAGTTATCAATACTGGGGCATATTTACTACCCCCTTATCTCTGCAGCATTCATTTTGGTTATCCCCTTCCTTTTTTCCCTCCTTGCCTTCCCAGAGCCATAAGTTTTTTTATTTTTCCACCTACATAGACATATGAGGGCTTATATTTTGTGGGACAAGATGTACTTTCTAATGGTGCAATTCATATTACCATCGAATATACTGGGAAACCGCAAACAAATTGTAAATGGGGCAAAATGTGAAAAAAGTACTTGCTTCATGTTTGTGGGGTATTGTTTTTTACAATGTTCACTCTTTGATATAAAGGATGTGTTCTCTGTATTCTGCAGGTTAAAGGGGTTTTGCCCCGAAGACATCTCATACCTGGTTTGTCTTGCTTCAGCTTTGTGTGCTCAAAATGGAGCGTGTATGATTTGATGGAACTGCATATCATGTGACCCAGCAGGCTCGACATCACCATGTCTTTCCCCAGAGTGTGCTCACTCTAGTCAAAGGTCTGCTTATGTATAGAGCAGGTCATCTGTCTGCAGCAACACCAAAAGGCATCTAGGCAGACAGAGGGCCATAACTGCACTAGGAACGGAGCTGTAGTTATAGGGGTTTTCTCTTTACATGCTTTCATGGGCATCTTAAGCTTTCTCTCTGTCACGGATCGCGATGCGGGCCATGCCTTGGACCGCGCGGTCCGCCCCCTGTGTCTGGGTCCCGCTGTGACTCCCTGTGTGGGCTTACCGCGGCAGGTCAGTATGCTCTGTGTCCTGTTTGCTCAGCGCTTTCTCACCTGGTCCTGCTTCCACATGTGTCCGTCCTCTGTGGCTTCCCCAGCGTGTGTGCGCACCCCATAGGGCGCGCGCGCAAGCCTGTGGGCATTTATAGACACAGTGCTCCGCTTCCTGCCTGTGACACTGTGGACCACGCCTTCATAAGGTACTTCCTCCCCTGCACTCATCATCAGTTCTGTTGGAGTTCATCTTAGAGCTAGACCTCTGCTGCTGAAGCTCCTGCTTGGCTTAACCCTCGGGTTTCCAGTGTTCTGCGAACATCTGCATTACCCAGCTCTGTCCAGCGCACTGTGTGCCCTGCTGTCCTTCTGAACGTGATGACCTCCAGTTTCTCCCTGCTGGCCTCCTGCTGCTGAATATATTCTGTCACCTGTCTGGGACTCTGTCATCTGTTTACAGCGCAGCATTCGTTTATCAGCCTCCAGTGCTCCCAGCCATCCAGCCGCACTTCGGCTACCCACTGCGTATTACCATACTCTGCCCGCGGTGGGCCCTGGGGATTCCTGTACCAGGAAAAAACGCAGCGAAATAGCTGACCTTCCCATGAAAAGAGACCCGACCAATCAAAAAAGAATAAGGAAAAACGCCGTTTAAACGTTTAATAGCACAAACCGTAAGAAAAAACAAACAAAAAACAAGAAACCAAAAAGCAAAGGAAACCACCACGAAAATAAGCAACACCAACCTGTATTTCTCCGACGCACGACAACCCCGCCCCCCCCGTCTAAAATAAAAATAATAATAAAATAAAGCCCTCCGCCCCGCCCCCTCTCCCCCCCAACCCCCCCCCCCCACATCCCCCCCGCCCCTCAACGCCCCCCCCAACCCCCCCGCCGACCCACCCCCTCCACTTCCCCCCACTTCCGCCCCGAAGTCTGTCCACTCCGCCCTATGACCCCTCACCGTCCCCATCACGTCCGCTCCCACCACTTTCTTTCACGTCCCCCCCCACCCTCCCCCCCTGGCCCCCCCACCCCCCCCACGATTCCCGCACGATCCCAAACCGCCCTCCTCCCACCCAACCTCCTAACCTACCCCCGGCCTCCCGTTCCGCCTCTAACCCCCTCAGACATCCACGTTGAAAACCGCCTCCCCCCACCGCTACCGCCCCCCCCCACGGCCTCTCTGCCACCGCGACGCCCCATCGCACCGTACCCTCTCTCGCCTCCCCCTAGCTCCCCCCTCTCGTCTCAGCCACACCCCACCAACCCGCCCCGGCGCCGAAAAAAAAACGATCCCGCCTACGCTCCACCGCTCGCGCCGCCCGTTCGCACGCGCGGTCTCCCACCCCCCCAATCCCGTCCGCCCCTAAACCTCCCCCCTGTCTCCGCCACGCCCCCGCCTGCCCGTTCCCCGCTCGACGGTCGCCCGCCCACCCACTTTCCACCGCCCCCACCCCCCCAGCCCCGCATCCCCGCCCACCGCCCCTTCCCTCCCACCCACCCCTTCCCCCCGCCCCCACGCGCCCCTCCCCCTTCCTACTCTCCCCCTCCCCCTGCCCCACCGTCTCACCGCCCCCCCTGCCCTCCCACCACCCCTCGCCCCCCTGCCGCCATCCTTACCACCCCACGGCTCCGCCCTTCTCCCTCTCCCCCCCTACCCGCCTCTCTCCCGGGTCCGCCCCCGGCCCCCCCCCCCACCTCCTACATCCCCTCCCCGCCCTCCACCCCCCCCCAACCCCCCGGTCTCCACACTCCCCGCCCCCCCCCCCCTCCGCCACTGCGGGCTAACCCCCCATGCCCGTATCTGGGCTAACCCGCCCCCCGTCCCCCCTTTCCTAAGTACTGCCCTTCCCCCCACCTCCCCCCGTATCTCATCCTCACTCCTCTCCCCGCCTCACCCCCTCCCCATCCTCCCCCCCCCGCACCCTAACTCGCCCCCCGCACCCGCCCCCCGATTCCCCTTCCACCCGGTCCAGCCCGCCCCTTTCCGCCCGCCACCCCGTCCCTCCCGCCACTTCGTCCCGCCCCCCACCGCCTGCCCTCGCCGCCCGCTCCTCCCCTCCACGCCCCATCCCGATCCCCCCTTCCCCCCCTCCCTTCCGTCTACTCCCCCCACCACCTCGCTCCCCCCCATCACCCCAGGACCCCCCCTCCTCTCCCTCACCCCTCGCCGCACCTCCATCCCACCCCACAGCTCCCCCCACCTCCCTCTCCGACCCCCCCACCCGCACCTCTGCGCCCTGCTACCCCCTGTCCCTCCCCCGACTCCCTGCCCCCCCCCCTACTCCCGCCCCACCCAACCACCCCCTCGCGCCGTCCACCGCTCCCCCCCCCCCCTCCTCCCCTGCTCACGCTCCGCCTTCCCCCCCACCTCCGAGCTCCGCCTCCACCCGCCGCCCCCCCCCCCACCCCCGCCACCGCCCCGTGCTCTCCTTCTCCACCCACCAACGCTGATCAAGGACCCTCACCCCCCGGCCACCCAAACCCTCAATCACTCCCCCCGCCTCACCACCCCCCTCCTTCCGACCCCCTGCTTCCCCCCCCCCCCCCCCCCTCCCCCACCATCACCCCCTCCCCCCCCAACCACCCTTCTCCAACATCACCGAAGCCTAATTCCACAGACCCCCCACCCGTCACCCCCCCTCCCTGTAATACCACCGCCCCTCCCGGTTATACTGTCTATAGGGCCCGCAATCGTACTCTACCGCACATCCCAGACAACAAATGACCCCGCCGGAGTATGCCTCACACCTAGACCTGGAAGCTGTAGCTCAGACCGTTATGACACGCACCCTGGAGCCACTCTTACCAGAAGCAACCGACAGTTACCGCGCGTCAGGATGCGGATGTGTCTGCACTGGCACCTACACCCAGCTCCGCTACCTGCATATCACCGCCACCTGCGACCATGTCCAGTCCCAGCCTGCACCTGCCTCTGCCTGTCCCGTTACGACGAGGCCCCCTTACATGTCCGCGGATTCATCAACCAGTGTACCACAACACTTCGAGGTCCCTGTGCACACCAGATTTCCATCCGATAGAGCCAAGGAGGGCATTTATCAATCAGCCTGCTCTCCAGGTGAAGCCTTGGCCTGGGCTCATCCTCGGAGATGAGGGGATCGCTGACAGGGACATCCTAGAGTTTCGGTGCATCTTCCGGAAAATTTTTGGACAACCTGGGGCGCAAACCTCAGCGGCATTTGCTCGGCTACATGCCTGTCACGGCTAATCTCCTGTGGGCCAATATGCCATCCGGTTTCGTACCCTGGCTTCGGAACTCGCTTGGAACAACGAGGCCCTTGTTTTGCAGCGCTGGGGGCCTCCTGGGCTGCATTAAGGATGAACTGGATGGTCGTGACCTACCAAGTCCCTGGACGACCCTCATTGCTCTACTACCAAAATCGACATATCGTTTTCTGAAAGAGAGCAAGAGCTTCGAAAGCAGTCACCGCCCTTCCGTCCTCCGCAAGCTTCGCTCGCCTTTTACCTTCACCCCAAGTCTATCATACCAGGCACCTGCCGTTCTTCAAGACAATCCTATGGAGGTGAATCGCGCTCATCTAAGCCTGGAGGAACGCACTCTACCGGCGCGTCTGAACCTTGTTTATCTACTGTGGCAAATCCCAAGCACTATCTTAAGAACTGCCCAGTCCGCCCGCTGCGTCCTGGAAACCTCCATGCCAGGTGTTTGGGTGAAGTGTCTCTGAATAAAGTGCTCTGCTTCGCGTTTCGACACCCGGACACGCTCTGTTTATGGTTCCGTTACTAAAGTTCAACCTTCCTGCTCTTCTGGACTCCGGGCTTCTCGGAGAATTTCGTCCAACCGTCAATATTGGAAAGTTCTGTCTGCCTGCCACACGTCAGAAAAAACTACTTCCTTTCTCTTCGTTCAACGGGAAATCCCAGAAAAGACATTCCCATGTCAACAAAAACCATATCTCTGCTAATTGGAAGCCTCTCACCAAGAGGACAACTCGTTCTATGTTTTGCCTAATGCTTTCTGCTTCTGTCCTGCTTGGCCTACCGAGGTTCCAGCGTCACAATCATCTCCTAGATTGGAAAACGGGTGAAGTCTCCATGGGCGAGCCATGTCATTCTCGCTGCCGTCGAACCTGCCTCCTTGTGCAGGCCCGCCCCACCCGTTTTCCCTGGCCCGTTTCTGCAGTACTACCTGAAGAGGAACTTCAAGCGCAAGAAAGCTGCTGGTCTGTAAAGACACCTCTGTTTCCCACCCCACCTCTCCCCTGCCTAGGTTTCTGCCCCAGGTTTCAAGAAGTCAATCCGGGACACTCTGGACACCTCCTCTGAAGACAGTCCTGGGATACCGAGGAAGGAGGTGGTTACCTTCTAGCCATTGATGGGGTACCCGCTAGCCTGAGGGGAGGGCTTAAGGGTGGGGGTACTGTCACGGATCGCGCCGCGGCCCGTTGCCTTGGACCGCGGTACGTGTGCGCCCCTGTGTCTGAGTTCGCTGAGGCTCCCTGTGTGGGGCTTACAGCGGCGAGAGTCAGTATGCTTCTGTAACTCTGTTCCGGTTGCCTCAGCGCTACTCACCTGTCCTGCTTCCGAAGCGTGACCGTTCCCCTGTGGCTTCCCCAGCGTGTGTGCACACCCCATAGGCCGCGCGCGCGCCAGCCTGCGGACATTTATAGACACAGTGCTCCTGCTTCCTGCCTGTGACCTGTGAACCTCGTCCTTCATAAGGAACTTCCTCCCTGCACTCAGCGTCAGAATCGTTGTGTTCATCATTAGAGCTAGACTCATGCTGAAGCTCCTGCTTGGCTTAACCCTTGTTTCCATGCTTTCTGCTGGCCATCCTGCAATACCCTGTGCCCTGCAGTCTTCGACGTTTGACCTCCAGTTTCTCCCTGCTGTCTCCTGCTGCTGAATATATTCTGTCACCTGTCTAGGACTCTGTCATCTGTTTACTGCTGCAGCATCCGTTTATCAGCCTCTAGTGTCCAGCCATCCAGCCCTGCACTTTGGCTACCCACTGCGGGTATTACCATCTCTGGCCACGGTGGGCCTTGTGGATTCCCTGTACCAGGACGTTTCTGGCTTTGCGGCCAGAAATCGTTACACTCTTTCTTACAACTTCAAATTCAGGGCTGTGTCTCCCCTCCCAGTAGGTGGGTCTCCCCTTACTGAAGACTAGTGACATCATCAGTCTGTGTGAGCAGTGGAAAGGAGAGGATGCACAGCAGCTCTGCAGACCTCCGCACTGGCCAGTTTCTCAATGCCTGCAGAGCTGTCATCTCCCTCCCGCCAAAGCTCCTTGTAACCAGAACACGTGTATTGCGGTAAACAGTTATTATATCCGCAAGAAATGAATATAAAAAAATGTAAGGAATGCACTCTGCTCCCCTCTGTTATCAGGCTGGAGGTAGAGGTGGAGCAGAGTGCATTCCTCACATTTGTTTAATCAGTTCAGACTGTATGTATAACTGTTTACAGCAATGTAGGTGTTCTGGTTACAAGAAGGTTGTGGAGAGAGGTGACAGCTCTGCAGGCATGAGAACTGACCAGTGCAGGAGGTATGCAGAGCTGTGACCTCATCTCTGTGTATAAGGCTGTTTTATATGGGGGTTAGAGTGAATCTAGCAGTTAGAGACTCAGTAATTGCCCAGATCCTTCACAAAGAGTCATCACTGGGAGAAGGGGTATAGATGAGCTCAGCAGCCATTATTACACAGCTCAGGGTGCAGTGAAAGACAATGAGAACACAGACAGCAGACATTTTCACTTTCATTTTACATAGCTCAAAGGGAAGAGAGTGCAGGCAGCCAATCACAGCACAGGGGGCGTGTCCTATCCAGGGGGCGTGTCCCAACATGGCTGAATTAAATGTCAGGCAGCCAATAACAGCAAGGGGGCGTGACCCGACCTCTTGCTGCAGAAATAGCTTTAGACACGCACAGATTAGCTCATAGCTGCAATACTAAATAATTTAGGTAATGCAAACCAATTGTAAAAGTCCTTATTTTTACAGTCTCCACCATTACAGATAGGATCTTTGAGCGAGAAAATCCCTTTAACAGTTCTGTTCCTAGAGCAGTCTTTGTTAATGCCAGAGACTGGAGGAAACTTCTGATTCCCAGCTTTTAACCCTTTGATTGCCGCGCTTCATGACCGTGGCATAATCAAAGGGCATTCCCCTGCTACATCGGGGCATCCGGTGACCGGAACGAGCTTGGGGAATACCTATACAGTCAGTCCTGGGGACCTAGAGAAGCCCCAGGGCTGACTGCATAGTAAGCCAGTTTACAAGGTACATTGTGTGCTGCCCTGACTGCAGCCCATGTTATACTGACACAGAGTGGAATGTATTAGCATACAGGAGTATGCAACTACATTAGTAAGTGTAAAAAAAAAAGTGTTAAATAGCTAACCCTTAATAGGATATTTTTTTTAAAGTAAAAAAAAAAAAAAAAATGCAGAAAAAAATTAATATTTAATAAAAAAATTACTGCACGTACATTACACAAACCGTTCCTTACACATATTAGGTATCTAGACGACTGTAACAACTTGTAGAATTCATCTAACAGATTTTTTAAGTATGAAATATGAATAGTGTAAAAATAAATACAGAAAAACACTTTTTTTATGTTCAGGCTGCAAAATAAAAATCTTCAGTAATTTATTTGTAAACTCAAACAAATAGCCACAAAAAATTCAGCTTTTCCTGCATAAAACAAATCCCCATACAACTACGTAAATGAAAAAATAAAAAAGTTATGACTGTTGAAACGCAGGGAGGTAAAAACTACAAAATTTTGCCTTTTCAACCTGGTTCTTAAAGGGGTTTTGCCAAGAAGTGAGTTCCTTACTTAACAGGCTGATACTCCCCTCTTGAGGCTTGAAAAAAGTGGCGTTGTGTTTCTGTGTTTAAAAAACAAGTACCTCCTCTGTGATGTCATTGCACCACCTCCCATGCCCGTTTCTGATACTCAGTCTCTGTCTCTGTAGTTGAGCAAACATTGTTTTGCTAATCCACAGAGAAGAACTGTATTGTGCACAAGCTATATGCATTTTATTTCTCCCTTATTTGCTCAGGAAAGAAGATAAGCTCAGCAGGCAGCCTTCTTTCACTCCTTCATGAACGGCTGCAGAGGGAGAGGGAGGGGGGCAGAGCAGAGAGCCAGGGAGAGTCTGCATGTTTACTCAGATAATTACATTACAAGCGGATTCTCTATGCACAGGATCTTTCTCCCCAGTCCCTTCAAAGCTCCTTCAAGTGCAAACAACACAAGCGTGGCCAGATCAGCTCCTGTCAGCTCCTAGTCGTGTCTAATGTAAACTGTCAGGAAACCAGGGGCATGTAAGGAAGGCTGTAGCTCTCAGAGGCTTCACTTTTTTTGATTACATATATTTAGAAAAGTGATTAAATACCCATTTTGGAGGATCCCACGTCAACATTAGATTGTGGCAAAACCCCTTTAAGGGGTTAAAGAGAACAAAAAAAACTCCAATTAAAAGCATTTAACTCCTTAAAGACCTAACTTTTTTTTTGTTACATTTCTTCCCCGCCTTTCAAGACCCATAACTTTTTAATTTTTCCATCTATATAGACACATGAGGGCTTGTTTCTTGCAGGACAAAATGTACTACGTAATTGACCATACCATATAATATACCGGGAAACACCCCCAAAAAAATTCTATGTGGAGTGGAATGTAAAGAAATACTTAATTGGACACTTTTTGCGGGGGTTTTAGTTTTATAGAGTTCACTCTTCGGCATAAATGATGTGTTATCTGTATTCTTCAGGTCGATATGATTCCAGTGATACCAAATATGTAGTTTTATTAGTACAAATAAAAACATTTTTTTAATTTGCGCTGCAGCATCATTTTCTGCAACCAATAAGTTTTTTGTTTTTTCACCTACGGACTTGAGTTCGGCTGAATTTTTTGCAGGCTATAGTATAATTTTTATTAACACCATTTTGGGATACATGCAACTTTTTGATCACTTTTCAAATTTTTGGGGACACAAAATAAACAAGAAAACTAAATTTTGTTGCTCAGAGTTTTTTTTTTCTTGTATGGGATAAATTATGTTGTATTTTAATAAATCTGACTCTTTACTCACGCGGCAATATCTATATGTGTAACTTTTTATTTTTTTTATTTGAAAAATGACAGTAGGGGAATGTTTTGAACCTTTACTTTTTTAAATAATTTTTTATGCTTTTAAACTTTTTTTTTAATTATACATTTAGTCCCCCTAGGGTACTTGCACACCAGGGCCCCCCGATCGCTTGTACACCATTCTGCATTATGTATATAAAGATGGCGGCAATGGCCGGAAGTTATAGGAGCAGTAAGAAAGCAGCCATTAGGCTTCTAGCTGCCATAGCAATGGCTCGGCACTCCGCCATCTTGTCGTGCTGGAGCCGATCGGGAGAAGGACCGGTGCGCATCAATAATCTATGCCAGTACTTTGGTGCAAATTGTGCCAGAATTCTTGCCTTGATAAATCTGCTCCAGTATTGTTAAATCTGTGTACAGCTTTGGGAGCCGCTATAGAAGAAGTAGCTAAGTTGGAGTGGGTGGAAAGGAGGCCGACCAAAATAATTAAACATATTTCTCCTAACTTTTTGGACAGTCAAAAAGAGTGTATAAGAGCCATAATTTCCCTCAAATCTTCTTGCTTACATACCTTTAATTTATGCAATAGCACAAAAATGATATAAATACAGATTTTTTTCAAAATTAAAATGTAATTGAATTTTGAAATATAAACATACAACTTAAAACATAATCATGAAAAAAAAAACATGGGAAAAGCAATGCGTACAGTAGAATATCACAGAATTTCCACATCACAAGCCAGATAGATACCAAACAGAATACTTTATAACATGGTGCAATCAATCAGAGCTAGTCCTGTAGAAACATTTACAGTATATCTAGAGAAGAGATTATCGAGATGAATTAGAATTAATGGTTCACTACAGTCATGTGACATGCTGTAATAATAAGTTTCCAAAGCAAAGAGGGTTGTCAGAAGAAGGGACATAGTCGTGGAAGAAAATAAATCATAAATTCTAACTCTGTGACAATGCCACACCCACCCACAAATGCTTGGAAAGGTATGACAAAAAAGGGAGAGAAAAATAAATGGAAAAGAATAAGGCCCTGTTCACACGACGATTTGGCCGCGGTTTTCGGCACGGTTGCCACGGCCAAAACCTCGTCCAGATCGCGCCCCAAACGCCCCCAGTTAATTAACATGGTTTCCTATGGGAAACTACGTTGCTATCCACACAGCGCGGCTTTGGTGCCGCGGCCTTGCCGCGCGTGTGTGAGAAGTCTCCTATCAATTCTGACAGCTAGTCTTTAGTGTGGCGGCCGCACGGTGTCGCCGAGGGTTTGGCACGGGAGGTGCGCAGTTGGGCCACGATTCTCAGCGCGGTTTTTGCCCTGCCTATTAATTTGTATGGGGAAAAACCTTGCCGCAAACCGCGCACCACCCGCGCCGATAACCTCGCCGCGATCGCGCCGCAAAGCTGCTTCAGGAAATGCGAGTTTGAGGCAAGGTTTGGATGAAGTTTTGGCCGCGGCAACCGCGCCGAAACCCGCTGCCAAACCTGTGCCGAAATCTGCCGTGTGAACAGGGCCTAATGCAAAAGGGCACGCATAAACTTACAAGAGAGATGAGCTAGACAAGTCAAGGAATTCTGGGGAAGATTGGTAAGTTACCCAAGTTGTCCAGGTACGGCAAAACTTCCCTGAATCAGGCTCGGAACATGCAATTAATTCTTTTATTTGATAGATACAGGCCATCTCTCCCATCCAGTCTTCCAAAGATGGAGGATTTGGTGATTTCCATTTAAGTGGGATAACGGTCTTGGCTGCTTCCAACAGATGTCGTGTTAAGGAGTTTTTGTAAGCCATTTGAGGGAAGCAGAACATAAATAAAAAGATGGTTTCCGGAGTGTCTGGGACTACGGTCCAAGTACAATCCTGAATGGCCACAAGAACTGCCTTCTAAAAGGACTGCAGGGACTGGCTTGGGGTAACCGTAATGTGTGCCTGGAAAGAATGCGGGGGCGGGGGAGGGGAGAAGTAGATGCAGTAAGCTGTCAGTAGAATTGGTGAGATACAAGAAGATAAAGGGCGACATGTCCCATTAGGGCTGCACAATTTTTTGGATGTATTTTGTGGCAAAAGATTGTTGACGCTATTCTCTATATAAATGAACTGTAGTACACCAAAACTAGGTGCATAATACGCCACACATGACACATTTGAATGCACCTAAAGTAGGCGCAACAAATATGCTAGCAATGATATGCTATGCGCCTGAATCATGCTATGTGCTTAGTTTAGGCGCATCAATTTTACTATGCAAGGTATACCACACACCAGATTTTTGACAGGTTCTTTCATTCAGGTGCACTATACACTCATTTAGTGCACCTTAAAACTGGTGTGGCAGCACCTCTTTTCTGACATGTCGCCCAAAATCTTGTAGAATTTTGCTGTGAAGCCATCAGGATCAGGACTTTTACCCACTGGAAGATTCTGTATGAAAATATCAAGTTCACCAGGAGAGAAGGGTAATTCTAAATCCTGGATAGCCTCAGGCTATAAGGTTAAGAAGGAGGAGGATATAAGTAGGATTGGGAAGAAGATAGGGGTCTAGGAGATAGATTGTATAAATTTGAGTAAAATTAATTAAACACCTCTGCTATGCTAATGTCCGCTTTTATTACCATGCTCATAGAATTTACTATGGAAGTTCTGCAAAAACTTGGTATCTTTGGCGTGGTCAGAGAGAAAATGAGCAATCGTAGTTCTGAGGTCCGCAAAAACAATATCAGAAAGCAGGAATTTGTTTAATCTTCAAGACCTCAATTGTTTAGTCATAAACAGTACATGAAGAGAACAAAATCAGGATCTGATTGAAGAATATTTCCAATCGAGGAGGATTGAAGCCCTTTTGACCTTCTTAATGGCTGAATATGAGATCGATGAACAACCAAGGAATTATATAATGTAGACTCTAGGGTCAAATTAAGATCACCACAAAACAGAACTGTACCACGAAAGATAGGACAAACATTGTCAATAAGGTTCAGAAGAAAAGGGACTTGTCCTTGGTTTGGAGTATAGGCAATAACGATAGTAAAGATGTGACCATTGGTAAATATCATTAAGACCAGGTATCTGGCTTCAGCATCCACGACACAGTTCAAAATTTGATGATGGAGAGATTTCTCTCTCGAATTAGCAGAGCCTGGCCCAACTTGAAATGCGTCTCTTGGAGACATATACGTTTTTGGCGATGTTAGTAATGTAAGATTTGTGAACTTTTCATAGGGTTAATGAGGCCGTTCACATTAAGGGAAGCTATCTTAAAATCATAATTCTGTGTAGAACACAGCAATTCCCTGTTTACATTCATTAAGGAGCTGTCGAGCAAGAGTCAAGATATGACTCCTCGTCGGCAAAGATTGGGTTAAAACATTAGGATCCGCTAAGGTTACTGGTTATCTTCAAGAGTAGGTTGAATAGCGGAAACCAGCGGTAACCCTGGGCTCCCGATTACACCTGTAGGCAACCCAGAATTAAGCTGAAAATGAGGAGTAAGGCTATGTCTACACTGCACAGGAAATACTATGTATCTTCGGCGCTTTTCGTTTTTTACAATCGTTACTGCGGCCCCATAGACGGCAATAGGAAAGAAGAGCTGCAGTCTACACAGCTCGTCTTTTCTCTGCTTATCTTTCGGCACTGGCGTATTATACAACATGTTGTATAATACGCCGACGCTTTCTGTTTTCTTGCCGTCTTCCCATACAATACAATTGTATGGGCGACATCAGGAAAACGAGAAGCGAAGGCGGTTTTTGTACAAAGCGTGAGAAAAAACGCGGTCCTGCATCATAGAAAAAACGGCCGCTTTTTGTCCGATGCGGTGTAGACATAGCCTAAGAATAGGCGGAGTGCGGTCTAGCCTGTCACACTAATTAGGAGCTGAAACCTTTGGTAGAGCAATTTGAACTTCCAAGTGTGTAGGAAAGGCTGGAGTTGAGGACGTAGGAGATTGGGTGCCCGAATTTGGATAGTCCTGTCTAACAGAATGGGGTTTCCCAGCAGGCAGATCGCCCGAGGATGGAGAAGTTCCCCTAATATTAACTGCAGTATAGAGCACAGAATCGTGAATAGGGTATGAGACAATAGTGATTAGTTGCTTCCCTCTTGTGGACGGATTCTGTAAATGCAGGTCAAGAGAAGATGATACCTCAGCACTGTGGGGAAGATTTATCAATAGTGTCTTACTTTTAGACAGTGTAAAGTTAGACTAGACAGTTTTATAATGCGCCACATTTATCATAGTGTTGATAAATCTGGTACAGATTAGAACTGTCTAGTCTAACTCTATACCACAATTAAGTTGTCTTACTTTCACACCAGAAACGCCGACAAAATCTGGGCGCACTTTTGGTCGCACTTAAGCCACGCCCCTTTCCATTGCGGACATGCCCTTTACGAGGCCAGCCCCTTTTTTGGACGAGGCGCAGAAGTGTCTGAAGCTGTCTAAAACACATAGTAAATGTGGCGAAAAGCTGGTTTCTGGTGCAAATGGAGCCAGAATTCTGGCGCAACTGCTTTGATGAATCTGTCCCTGTGTGTTCTTGGAGCAGGACATTGGGATATGCCAGAGTCTGAAATAAAGTAAGATGGGGCTAAGGAAGGAGGGGGGGAGTCTCCCCTGAAATGGATGTAGGGCATGGAGAGTGAGCTGGAGTATAAGCCCCTCCATGGGAGAACTTGTGGTGTCATACTGGGTATATAAGGTGGATGTGTCGGTATTATAAATGGCCATGTCATCAATGGTGCAGGGAGGCCCATACTTGACAACCATGGTCCATCTGATGGTGGATACTAGTGAGGTAGAGAGTGCTGTAGTGCACATGGTTGTCTCCTTCATTGCTGCATTTGCTAGCCTCCATTGTGTATGAGAGGAAGACTGTGTGGGTGCAGCTGTAACCCCCTGTAACACTTCTTGCCTGCTTAGTCTTAGTTGGTAACATGGAGAGAGTGCCACTATCTGCTGATTGCTCTGCTGCCCTCTGAGTACCTTCTGGGGCCCAAGACACAGAAGGCCATCCGGAGCAACAGCAGCTGTCTAGTTCTACTTCAGCACAGGAGCTTCTGATATGGTTGACACTCTGCCGTCCTAAGGTTGTTGTTGGTTCAGTGTAGGTTAGGATATATCAGGCGCCGGACCTTCTGTGACAGCAGGGGAGTTATCAGATAGAACTAAAGCAGGACTGCATGGGTCACAGCGTGGACGTCCGGATCTTGTCGGTAGGAGAGAGATTGGTGAGTCATCGCAGCAGTATGAGGTTGGGCCATTATGGATGTAAAGGGACGGCCATCTTGAGCAGGAGCAAGTGCCCTGCTTTTTGTTAGCTCTCCCCCTAATTTAGGGTGGTGTAACTAGGTATTGAGGCACTGGAGTGGAGGAGCACAGAAGGGTGTTGTCATGGTCCATGCCACAGTACCTGGTGTGGACCGTGGACATGGCCGTGTCCCTGCTTCTCTCCTGTCTCTATTCTGCTGTGGCTGCTGCTGTGGACCGCGGATGTGTCTGTGATGCCTGTTTGTGTTCCCGGTTCCTGTTACTGTGTCCTTTGTGTCTGTGCACTCACCTGTCCTTGCTCCTGTTCCTGTCTGGGTCTGCACACTCTCACTAGGGTGTGCTTGCTGGTCTGGATTTAAAGGGACAGTATCCCAATATCCCATATCCCAATATAATAAGCTGCGACCTCCTGGCATTTAAGGAATTTGCTGCCTCTGTGCCTGGTCAGTTCATTAATGTCTATCTGAGCTCTTGACCACTGCTGCCGGTTTCTGTTGTTCCTGTGTTAACCCCTGTGTCATCTGCAGTTAACCCCTGTGTTACATGCCTCTACTCTTGCTGTTCCTGCCGTTGTATCAGTTTATTTTCTGCTGTTATCCTGATGTTGTACTAGTCCGTTACCTACGTGACTATGGTTATGCCCGTTTGTATCTGCTTGATACCTACCTATACTCCGTCACCTGCACTTCGGCTGCCACCGCGAGGGCAGCCACATCAGGACCTGGGATTCCCAACAGCGAAGTCCATTCCGGCCTTGCGGCAGGCTCTGGTGCGGATGGGGGCACCTTAGACTCTACTTTCTGGCGTGGTCCGCTATACCACCATCTATCCTCCACGTGGCCCAGAGGACCCACAACTACACGGCGATCGACGTGTGAGTACCTACTGACCCGTCTTTCTGTGACATGTGTGTCCTTACTCAGCCATGCCATGCCCAGCCCCTGAAATATAGAAACTTTTATCATCCAAATTGCACCAAATCATCTAATAATACACAATAGGACAGATTTATTAACCCCTTAACCCACCTGGGCGTATGGGTACGTCCTGGTGGTGTTAAGGAGTTGTGCAGCGGGATCGCAGCGGCTAAATGCAGCTAACACCCGGCGGTTACAGCGCAAGAGGCGGCGGCGCACCCCCGCACTGTTTAACCCATCTTAGCCGCGGCGTTTAAATGAATGAAAAACGGTGCCGCGCACACGTTCTTCACTCCGATCGGAGCGTAACTGCGGGGATCCAATCACTGAACATGGCAGCTGGGAGCCTTGTGAAGGCCTCCATCGCTTCCATATTTTCGTTTGCCCCACTTCCGGACCCAGGCAGGAAGTGGGGAAACTACCATCTTGATACACCCTAATGCATTGTCTATGCAATACATTAGGCTGTATAAACGATCGCACCCCTTAGTGGTGAAGTGCCCTAGGGGGACTCAAAGTTAAAGTAAAAAAAAGTTTTAAAGTATAAAAAAAAATTAAAAATTAAAGAAAATTAAAAGTTTAAATCACCCCCCTTTTGCCATTTTACAAATAAAAGAAATAAAATAATTAAAAAATTATACATATTTGGTATTGCTGCGTCCAAAAAAGTCAGATCTATTAAAATATAACATCACTTATCCCGTACGCTGAACACCGTAGAGGAAAAAAATTTCCAAACTTCAAAATTGCGTTTTTTTTCGTTATTTCATGTCCTATAAAAATTTGAATAAAAGTGATCAAAAAAGTGACATGTATTCCAAACTGCTAGCAATAAAAAGTGCACTTCAGACCACAAAAAATTCCCCCTCACTGACGTCCGTAGGTGTTAGTACAAAAAAGTTATTGGTTGCACAAAATGGCGCCACGGCGCAAATTTCAAAAATAGAAAATGTTTGGAATTTTTTTACGCCACCAAAACATAATGGAAACCCTACATGTTTGGTATTGACGGATGCATATCAACCTGTAGAATACAGATAACGCATCATTTTTTACTGAAGAATGAACTCCGTAAAAAAAACTCCCGCAAACATGGCGCAAGTAAATTTTTTTCACATTTTGCCCCACTTCGAATTTTTCTGCGGTTTCCCAGTATATTCTATGGTACGACACCGTTAGAAAGTACAACTTGTCCCGCAAAATAAAATCCCTCATATGTCTATGTAGGTGGAAAAATGAAAGTGTTATGGCTTTTGGAAGGCGAGGAGGAGAAAAATGAAGAGTAATATTTTTTTCCTTTGGCGGGATTAAAGGGTTAATATTGTCTAACACTAATAAGTCTTAAAGCAGGAGAAAAAAATTGCGGACCCAGCGCACGTGCAATTCCGATAAAAGTCAAGGATGCTGACTATTATTAAAAGTGTCTTTTATTCTTAAAAAGTGCAGGGGTGGTATGCCCTCGCACCATTAAAAACAGAGACAATAAAAAAAACAACAACGCGTTTCTCGCTGTACACCAGTGCTTTTTCAAGGGTAATGCTAAAAAGATACAAAGGTATTTCAATGAATTGTTGTCTTTGCATAGGTCAGCAAAGACGTCAATCAACATATCAAAGGATTTGACTAGAGGGCTATACTGTCAATCAAGACTCATCACTAACAACATCAAGGAAAAAAAGGACAGTCCGTGTCAGTGTGTGATTGGAAGAACGATACATCAATCAAGGATGTCAGTGTTAGTCTTTTTCAGCCGTGGAAACTGCAGAGATAGAAGCCCATACACCAGAAACGAGCAGCGCTGCATTACAAAGTTGTATCGGTGTGGACTGAAACAGCGAAAGGTTACAATAAATAAAGTTACATTTTTAACAAAAATAAATATAAAATATGATACAAACACATAAACCAATAAAAATTCTCGTAAAGAAGCTGGAAATCTATTTACTCTTTTGTATTTAGCATTTCAAAATAAGTGTACATTAAAAACTATAGATAAAAGCCTATGAGTAAAACGAACCAATGGGAGGAGAAGCGGGAGTTATAAACCAACCAATAGGATAAGGAGCTCAGTTCAATGTGTTTTAACATGGGTATTTAACTGGCGGTAAATATAAGCGGACCAGTCATAGAGCTAGAAAGTAAATACCAGGAGGGAATTTTGAAAATTATTTTTAGAAGGGCGCAGAGTGAAATTCTTAACATTATAGTGATTGCGCTCTATATGGGGCGCTTCTAAAATGAGCGCAAGATGTGGAAAAAAATAGACCAATCACGGCCAAGGCGGGTATTGTGAACGGACCAATGATAAAACGAGCTACTGTAAATGAAGGATAGAGTAGAAGTATGCTAGGGGCGCATTGCAGAAGAGCGCATAGTGATGGAATGGAAAGAGCCAATCAGAAGAAGGCGGGTATTTAGGATGTACCAATGGTAAGGGGAGCTACTGTCCATAGGAATTAGAATGGTGTTCGGCTCTAGGGGCGCAATTAACAGAGGCGCATGTAGGAGTAGAGTGACCAATAGAAATGAGGCGGGTATTATAAACGAACCAATGATGAGAAGAGCTACGGTCTATGGGAAATAGAATGGAGATAAGAACTAATTCCAATTGAATGGACACGGAGAAAGGAAAGTTAGATATAACTTAGGGAAACTGTTGATCCTATAATGAGGAAGTATTAGAATAATGATGTATAAATAAAATATATATAAATACATAATAAAGCTTTACACTCTTTGAATTTTCATTTTCTATACTAGCGTATGAGCTCTACCATATCATTTAGACCTTTAGGCTGGAGTGTTTGGAGCCTATAGATCCAGAACATCTCGCGCTTCTGTAATGTCTGGAATCTATTTATTTGGTTGATTGGAATAAGATCCACAGGGGTTATTTTGAGGTTTTCAAAACTTTGTTGGTGGATTTGTTTACACTGTAGAGCCACGCTCTGTTTAATATCGCCCGTTTTAACGCAAGCTCTATGGCCATTTAGTCTTATGTGGAGCGCACATGTCGTCCTGCCAACGTATTGCAGACGGCATGTGCACTCTAACATAGATTACAAACGAACTTTTGCATGTGAGATGGAATTTTATAGGATAAGTAATGTTGGTGTAGGTGGATGTAATATTGGATGTTGTGCAGATGGTGTTACAGCACATACAGTTGGTAGATCCACAGGCAAAGCTCCCTACCTGGGTAGAAATAATGGTGTTTTTTCAGGCTGATTTCTTACTCTACTAGGAGCTAATATATTCTTTATATTTGGTGCTCTTCTGAATATAAGGTTAGGTTTTTCTGGAATTAATGGACCCAAAAAAGGATCTTGATTCCCCAAAGTTTCTTTTATTTTGATGTGAGAGGAGTTGTATTTTGTGATTAGGGAATACTTGATTTTTGGGTCCATATTTGTTTTGATTTTTGGAATGGTCCCATTGGTGTTTTTTTTTGTGTCAAACAGTCTTTCTGGGTGAGTTTGGTAGTTTTGTCAATAGCATCCTCTAAAAGTTTCTCGGGATATCTTTTTTCTTGGAATCTTTTTTTTTTAAATTTAGCTTGGTTGGTGAATTCTACATCCTCCGTGCAGTTTTTACGGATCCTTGTGAACTGTCCGTAAGGAATATTTGTTAACCACGGCCTGTGGTGCGCGCTGTCAAAGTGGATATATGTGTTGCTATCCACTTTTTTGAAATGAGTAGAGGTGATAACACTGCCATTTTTTAGTGTAATATTTAAGTCCAGGAAAACAATAGAATGAGAACTGTAACTGGCTGTGAAGTGTATATTCCAGATATGTTGTTAAGGAAAGTATGAATTCTGGGATGATATCCTGAGGTCCTGACCATATGAAAAACAGATCATCAATGAATCTTTTGTATAAAGCAATGTATTGCATATATTGGGGTTGAGTATATATGTATGCCTCTTCGAAGGACCCCATAAATATGTTGGCGTAAGAGGGTGCTACTCGGGTACCCATAGCAGTTCCTTTTATCTGGTGGTAGGTAGTCTCATTATGTTTGAAATAGTTGTTTTCTAGAATGAGGGTTAGACTGTTTAGAAGAAAAGTTTTTTTCTCCTGTGAAAATTTTGTGTTGTTTTCCAGGAGATTTTGAACACAGTTGATGCCTAAGTGATGTGAAATATTAGAGTATAATGCTGTAACATCTGCTGTAATAAGGATGTATTGAGAGTTAGGTGGTAAGTGTCAAAAATTGTATAAGGTGTCCTGAGTCTCTAAGATGACTTTCTAAATTAGTTACATGAGGTTGGAGATATAAATCAAGATAATGGGATAATTGGCTGGTGCTGGAGTTTATACCGGAGATGATAGGACGTCCTGGGGGGTTTGTGAGGTTTTTGTGAATTTTAGGAAGGAAGTAAAAAAAATGGTTCATTTGGTTCTTGGATGTAGATGAAATACTTTTCTTTTTTGATAATGATATTGTCCGCAACTGCTTTGTTTAGAAGGTTAAGTAATTTTTCCTGGACTTCCTGAAATGGGTCATTTATGATAATTTCATAATATGTACTGTCACTTAAAATGTATTCTGCGTCCTTTTGATAGTTTACATAATCTAGTATTACAGTGCCTCCTCCTTTGTCTGCTGGTCGCACTACTATGTCATGGTTGTTTTTCAATTTTTTTAAGGGCGATTTGTTCTTGTCTACTTAAATTCGAATTTTTATTGACCGGTGTGATGAGTTGTAATTCATCTGCCACTAGATCTGAAAAGGTTTTAAGATAGTGTCCTTGGGACTGGGTGGGATAAAATTTGCATTTTTAAAGAATTACAGCATTTCTCTTTTCAACTATCACAGGCATCAACTGGTTAAAATCTCGGGGAAACAACGCAAAACACGGGAGAAAAAAATTTTCTATTAAATGGTGTAGATCCAGAAACAGATCAAATTGATTTACAGCGTTATTGGTAGGGCAAAAGTATAGCCCTTTGGAGAGGACACTTATATCGGATAGGTCTAACTCTCAATACATCCTTATTACAGCAGACGTTACAGCATTATACTCTAATATTTCACATCACTTAGGCATCAACTGTGTTCAAAATCTCCTGGAAAACAACACAAAATTTTCACAGGAGAAAAAAACTTTTCTTCTAAACAGTCTAACCCTCATTCTAGAAAACAACTATTTCAAACATAATGAGACTACCTACCACCAGATAAAAGGAACTGCTATGGGTACCCGAGTAGCACCCTCTTACGCCAACATATTTATGGGGTCCTTCGAAGAGGCATACATATATACTCAACCTCAATATATGCAATACATTGCTTTATACAAAAGATTCATTGATGATCTGTTTTTCATATGGTCAGGACCTCAGGATATCATCCCAGAATTCATCACTTTCATTAACAAAAAGATCTGGAATATACACTTCACAGCCAGTTACAGTTCTAATTATATTTTTTTCCTGGACTTAAATACTACCCAAAAAAATGTAAGTTTTATCACCTCTACTCATTTCAAAAAAGTGGATAGCAACACATATATCCACTTTGACAGCGCGCACCACAGGCCGTGGTTAACAAATATTCCTTACGGACAGTTCAAAAGGATCTGGAAAAACTGCACGGAGGATGTAGGATTCCCCAACCAAGCTAAATTTAAAAAAAAAAAAGATTCCAAGAAAAAAGTTATATCGAGAAGCTTTTAGAGGATGCTATTGACAAAACTACCAAACTCATCCAGAAAGACTGTTTGATACAAAAAAAACACCAATGGGACCATTCCAAAAATCAAAACAAATATGGACCCAAAAATCAAGTATTCCCTAATCAGACTATACAACTCCTCTCACCCAAAAATAAAAGAAACTTTGGGGAATCATTGGTACCTACTGAAAAAAGATCCTTTTTTGGGTCCATTAATTCCAGAAAAACCTAACCTTATATTCAGAAGAGCACCAAATATAAAGAATATATTAGCTCCTAGTAGAGTAAGAAATCAGCCTGGCAAAACTACCATTATTTCTACCCAGGTAGGGAGCTTTGCCTGTGGATCTACCAACTGTATGTGCTGTAGCACCATCTGCACAACATCCAATATTACATCCACCTATACCAACATTACTTATCCTATAAAATTGCATCTCACATGCAAAAGTTCATTTGTAATCTATGTTATAGAGTGCACATGCCGTTTGCAATACATTGGCAGAACAACATGCTTGAGTTAAAAAGGGCGATATTAAACAAAGCGTGGCTCTACATTGTAAACAAATCCACCAACAAAGCTTTGAAAACCTCAAAATAACCCCTGTGGATTTTATTCCAATCAACCAAATAAATAAATAGATTCCAGACATTACAGAAGCGCGAGATGTTCTGGATCTATAGGCTCCAAACACTCCAGCCTAAAGGTCTAAATGATATGGTAGAGCTCATACGCTAGTATAGAAAATGAAAATTCAAAGAGTGTAAAGCTTTATTATGTATTTATATATGTTTTATTTATACATCATTATTCTAATACTTCCTCCTTATAGGACCAATAGTTTCCCTAAGTTATATCTAACTTTCCTTTCTCTGTGTCAAATTCAATTGGAATTAGGTCTTATCTCCATTCTATTTCCCATAGACAGTAGCTCTTCTCATCATTGGTTCGTTTATAATACCCGCCTCATTTCTATTGGTTCACTCTATCCCCACATGCGCCCCTAGAGCCGAACACCATTCTAATTCCCATAGACAGTAGCTCCCCTCACCATTGGTCCTGTCAGGGCTGGGCAGCGCTCGGCTTGCAGGGAGGAAGAGTCTGCAGCAGCTGATCAGCGACCCCATACGTAGTGTTTAGATGCTGGCCAAGTAATAAAGATATATACTTTATGTCTTCTTATTTATTAATACATATAAGTATATAATGCAAACTTTTATGCTTCGTCTTCAAAACCGTACCATGTATACAAAAATAAGAGCACAGAACACTTAGCTGATTTCAGCAAGTCCTTTCAAGGTAAGTGTGCAGGTCAGCACGCCAGCAAGCCAAACGAGGGAAGGAGCAGAACCCAAGTTGTCCTACATCAGTAGCTGCATGTAGCCAGATCACGCGACGTTTCGGGGGACACGCCCCCTTTCTTAACATTGTGACGATCAGCGACCCCACCCTGATAGACAGTCTGCTGGGAGCTGTGTGAATGACAGACACCCAGCTACTCCTGACACGAGGCGAGTCGCACCAGCCAATGGGAGGATCCGGAGGCCGCTCCAATCAGCTACAGGGGCGGTATCTGGGGATCACATTTAAATTCCCTGCTAGCTGAGTGCTGCGCCTGCGATATTCTCCTGGCTGCCTTGCTACCTGTGCTATTGCTTGTTGTTTGCTTACCTGTGTACCTGACCTCGGCTTGTTCTCCTGACCCCGGCTTGTCTTCTGTTTTTGTACCTCGCTCCCGTTCGTGTTTGACCTCGGCTTGTTTACGTTTATCCCTCTGGTTCTGATTTGTGGCTTGGCGTTCCTGATTTGGTATTGACCCGGACTGTCTGACTATTCTTCCTTCTGACGGCCCCAGCACTTTAGCAGCGCAGGGACTGTCGCCCAGTTGCCGTCTGCCGCCTAGGGCAGCACGTCAAGCAGGCAGGGACAGTGGGCTGGGTTCCAGTCAGGGCTCACTGTACCTCCCTTGACGTGACATTATCGCAGGCCGGAACCGTTACTGCTCTACCCCACTATGAACCCCATGACAGCTATGGTAGAGCATATGCAGGGGCTAACCCAGGTAGTCCGGGATCTGGCGCTGAGGGTAGAACAGCAGGAATCTACCCGAAGGCAGAGTGTCCCTGCACTACCTTCCCCTCCTGTGGAGCCCCCTATCCAGTTGCCTGACAGGTTCTCAGGCAACAGGAAGGCCTTTTTGGCATTTAGAGAGGGATGTTGCCTGTATTTTAGGCTCCACCCACATACCCGGGCAATGAGGAGCAAAGAGTGGGAATTGTTATATCCCTACTTCAGGGTGCCCCCCAGGAGTGGGCATTCTCGTTACCGCCTGAGTCGCCAGAACTGTCTTCTGTGGACAGTCTTCTTTGCCGCCTTAGGGGTACTTTTTGATGACCCGGATAGGGAAGCTGTGGCCGAGGCTCAGCTGACCACCTTGAGGCAGGGTAAAAAGACGGTGGAGGAATTTTGCTCTGAATTTCGTCGCTGGTGCGTTCTGTTTGGGTGGAACGACCCAGCTCTCAGATGCCAGTTGAGATTAGGGTTAGCTGACCATTTGAAGGATTTGTTGGTGGCTTACCCTACCCATGGTACTTTAGATGAGGCCATGGCACTAGCCGTTCGTCTGGACAGACGTTTTAGGGAGAGACGTCGGGAAAAGGTTTCCTCTCCGGTGGTCCACATCATGGTCACCTCTAAACCCGTTGTTTCTGATTTAAACCAGAGGACCCATGCAAGTGGGGGGCTTCTTCCGCGACTGCTGCTAGTAACCGTAGGACTACTCATTGCACCCAGGGTTTGTGCTTCTACTGTGGCGAAGATGGACACGGCGTTCAGGAGTGCTCCAAACGGAAGACCAGCCAAAAAACCCAGCGCCTAGGTGTCAGCAGGAAGATCACCTAGGCGAGCAGGTATTTCCTATCATATCCAAAAAATTGCTGCTACCAGTTAAGATTTCATACTTGTCGCTGTCTGGTTCTGGGAATGCGTTTGTGGATTCTTGATCAGCTTCTAATTTTGTTGATGCGTCTTTCGTCAGACGTTTAGGCCTACCTTGGAGACCGCTATCTGAGTCTCTACGGGTAGGGGCTATTGACTCCACTCCACTAGCTCGGGGCACAATCCAACATTGTACTCCTGAGCTGGAGATGGTGGTCGGATCCATACATACTGAAAAGTGTACTCTATTTATCATGGAGGGGCTGCCCGCTGATGTGGTATTGGGGCTGCCTTGGCTTCAGAAACACAACCCAGTGTTCGACTGGAATTCAGGTGAATTAGTCAAGTGGGGACAATGGTGTGTTGACAGATGTCTCCCTACCATACTGAGGTGGAGCAGATTCCTGTTTTTATCCGTGACTTTGCTGCAGTATTTTCTCAGAAACAGTCGGAGATACTACCCCCCGCATAGATCTTACGACTGTGCCATTGACCTAGTGCCCGGAGTAAGGTTTCCCAAGGGGAGGATATATCATCTGTCTGGTCCAGAGAGACTAGCAATGAAACAATATATTGCAGAAAGCTTACAGAAGGGCATATCCGACCCTTCGTGTCTCCCATGGGTGCAGGTTTTTTTTTTGTAGGAAAAAAGGATGGAGGCCTCCGTCCATGCATAGATTACCGTGAACTGAATAAAATAACGGTAAAAAATCAATACCCTTTACCCTTGATCCCGGATCTGTTCAACCAAATCCAGGGAGCAAAGTGGTTTTTCAAGTTGGACCTTAGAGGACCTATAACCTCATCCGTATCCGAGAAGGGGATGAGTGGAAAACTGCGTTTAACACTCCTGAAGGTCATTTTGAGTATCTGGTGATGCCGTTTGGGTTGTGTAATGCTCCCGCAGTGTTCCAAAACCTGGTTAAATGTGTTTTTTCCGTGATCTCATTGTGTTGCTGTATGGTCGTTTACCTGGAGACATTTTAATCTATTTCAGAAGATTGGTCGTCCCACGTTAAAACATGTACGGCAGGTATTGCAAATCCTGAAGGAAAATAGTTTGTTTGTCAAGCTGAAAAATGTTTTTCGGGGTGCAGGACTTACCTTTTCTTGGGTACATCCTGACTCCTAACTCATTTCGTATGGACCCCGGTAAAATTCAGGCCATTCTCGATTGGGTCCGCCCTTCATCTCTGAAGGCCCTGCAGCGGTTCCTAGGGTTTGCGAACTACTATCGTAAATTAATTCGTAATTTTTCTGTCTTAGTTCGGCCTTTGACTGACATGACTAAGAAGGGGGTGAAGTTCAGTAGTTGGCAACCTGAGGCCATAGATGCATTTGAGAAGCTTAAGCAGTGTTTTGTATCAGCTCCTGTGTTGATTCAAGCAGATCACAGCAAACCCTTTGTCGTTGAGGTTGATGCTTCCTAATATGGTGCAGGGGCGGTCTTGTCTCAGGGGTCCGCTAAGATGACTAACCTTCGCCCTTCTGCCTTCTTTTCACGTAAATTTTCCTCAGCTGAAAGGAATTATGATGTTGGGAATCGGGAGTTGTTGGCTATTAAGTGGGCCTTCGAGGAATAGCGCCACTTCCTCGAGGGTGCCCAGCATCAGGTCACGGTCCTTACTGACCATAAGAATCTTAGCTTTTTAGAGAGTGCTAAAAGGTTAAATCCCCGTCAGCGCGTTGGGCATTATTTTTACGGCGCTTCAACTTGTTTTTACTTACACCTGGTTCGAAAAATGTGAAGGCTGATGCTCTACCTAAGAAAGCTTCTGTGTCCGCAAAGCATCTGAGGCGATCCGCCCATATACCCTAGGAAGTTGTCTCAGCTATTCCCTGGAAGCCACTGAGTAATCCCACAGGAGATGAACCGTAACTGTCCTATTCGAAGGTCTTTGTCCCCACTCAGTTTCGGCTACGAATTTAAAAGATTTCATGATTCTGTGTATCTGGCATCCTGGAGTTCTGCACAAAAAAGCTTATTTCTACGTAATTAACACTGGTGCTGGCCGCATTTTATACTAGCCTCGTGTTTGTTGAGGCCTATGTGCATCTTGTGAAGTCTGCGCTCGGCAAAAGTTCCCAGAACTCGTCCTCCTGGGGAACTTTGCCCCCTACCTGTAACCTGAACGTCCATGACCCACATCTCCATGGATTTTATGACGGACCTTCCTCCTTCAGAGGGCAGAACGGTTATTTGATGTAGTAGAACCGGTTCAGTAAAATGTGCCATCTTGCTCCGTTAAGGGGGTTGCCGTCATCCAAAAAACTGGCTGAACTCTTTATCAAACACATTGTCAAAACTGCATGGTTTACCAAAAATATTGTTTCGGACAGAGGGGTTCAGTTCGTTTCTCGATTTTGGAGAGCCCTTTGCAAAGCTCTAGGTATCACCCTGTCCTTCTCTTCTGCCTTCCACCCAGAGACTAATGGGCAGACTGAAAGGGTAAATCAAATGGTAACACAAAAACTCCGTTGTTATGTATCTGATCAGCAGTAACTGGGTAAAATACTTACCGTTGGTTGAATTTGCCATTAACAATCAGATATAAGCTCGTCTGGTACCGACTCGCCATTTTACTGTAATTATGGTTTTCACCCAAGGCATGCGTCATTTTCCAGTGCATCGTCTGATCACAGCGGGTGGATGTTATCATTAAAGACCTGTGCACAGTTCAGAAGAACTTGGTTAGTACCCAGAACATCCAGAAGAAAAATTCTGATAGACGGCGTCTTTGTTATAGAGGGTTTGCGGTTGGGATAAAGTATGGTTGTCCATGCCAAAATCTGCGATTGAAAGTTCCCTCTGGTAAACTCGTGCCGCGATTTGTAGTCCATATGTGTTCAGGAGGTGGTTAACCCAGTGGCATATCGGCTGAATTTACCCTCTTCTCTCCGAATACATAACGTGTTCCATCGGGCACTTCTTAAGAGGTACATTCAGCCTGTTACTTCGCCCTCTAGACCTCCTCCTCCGGTTTGTATAGAGGGGGAGTTAGAATATGAAATCACCCGTATTTTGGATTCTCGTAAGGTCCAAAGGTCACTGCAGTACCTGGTCCATTGGAAGGGGTATAGTCCTGAGGAGAGATATGGGGTTCCAGCTAAATCCATCCCTGCTGATGACCTGGTGAGGGAATTCCATGAGTCTCACCCAGACAAACCCAGACCAGGAAGGGTCCAGTGGCCCCTCCTAAAAGGGGGGGTACTGTCAGGGCTGGGCAGCGCTCGGCTTGCAGGGAGGAAGAGTCTGCAGCAGCTGATCAGCGACCCTACCCTGATAGACAGTCTGCTGGGAGCTGTGTGAGTGACAGACGCCCAGCCACTCCTGACACGAGGCAAGTCGCACCAGCCAATGGAGGACCCGAGGCCGCTCCAATCAGCTACAGGGGCGGTATCTGGGGATCACATTTAAACTCCACATCTTGCGCTCATTTTAGAAGCGCCCCATATAGAGCGCGATCACTATAATGTTAAGAATTTCACTCTGCGCCCTTCTAAAAATAATTTTCAAAATTCCCTCCTGGTATTTACTTTCTAGCTCTATGACTGGTCCGCTTATATTTACCGCCAGTTAAATACCCATGTTAAAACACATTGAACTGAGCTCCTTATCCTATTGGTTGGTTTATAACTCCCGCTTCTCCTCCCATTGGTTCATTTTACTCATAGGCTTTTATCTATAGTTTTTAATGTACACTTATTTTGAAATGCTAAATACAAAAGAGTAAATAGATTTCCAGCTTCTTTACGAGAATTTTTATTGGTTTATGTGTTTGTATCATATTTTATATTTATTTTTGTTAAAAATGTAACTTTATTTATTGTAACCTTTCGCTGTTTCAGTCCACACCGATACAACTTTGTAATGCAGCGCTGCTCTTTTCTGGTGTACGGGCTTCTATCTCTGCAGTTTCCACGGCTGAAAAAGACTAACACCAACATCCTTGATTGATGTATCGTTCTTCCAATCACACACTGACACGGACTGTCCTTTTTTTTTCCTTGATGTTGTTAGTGATGAGTAATGATTGACAGTATAGCCCTCTAGTCAAATCCTTTGATATGTTGATTGACGTCTTTGCTGACCTATGCAAAGACAACAATTCATTGAAATACCTTTGTATCTTTTATCACAGCATTACCCTTGAAAAAGCGCTGGTGTACAGCGAGAAACGCGTTGAGTTTTATTGTCTCTGTTTTTAATGGTGCGAGGGCATACCACCCCTGCACTTTTTAAGAATAAAAAACACTTTTAATAATAGTCAGCATCCTTGACTTTTATCGGAATTGCACGTGCGCCGGGTCCGCCATTTTTTTCTCCTGCTTCCAGATCGATTCGGCGTTCACCCGAGCGCCTAACTGTACGAGATCAGCGGCTGCCGTGATAAGGGCTACGGCACCCCAAAGCCCTGCAAGCGCATATGAGAGTTGTGCCTCTATAATAGGAGCGCAACCTCACAAGGTAAGCATAATTGCTTATATTTAGCTGTTTTTCTCTACAATCTTCACTAGTGTGCGCCCCCTTTGTGTTTTTCTTTTTTATCTCTACTAATAAGTCTTAAGATACACTACAATTCTCATAGTGTTGATAAATCTGGTGAATGTCTAGAAAATTATAGCCTAACTTTACACCTTCTACTAATTGACTTTTTATGCCACTAATTGCAGTAACATTTTGGAGCACTGCGTTGCCACACCCCTTCTCATGAAGCCTCACAGAAGTGTCTAGAAACTGTCTAAAACACATTATAAATGTAAGGCATACTGTTAAGCATTTATGCCACTATTTTTTGCAAAAATCTTCAAACCTCCACAAACTCTGGCCACATTTCCAAGACTAACAGGGGCACCTAGGAATTATGCTTTACTACCCAAATGATTAACTAGTAGGAATAAAAACTGCTGTAGACGGGCTACTGTGGCTGTTAATTGACTTATCAAGCGTAAAAACTGCCCCTGTTGAGACTTAGGCCATGTTCACATGGCTTATTTGGCCACGGATTGGAGCCGTACTACGCGCCGGATTTGCGCTTCAGTACGGCTCCAATCCGTCCCAGTCATTACGGTAATCCACAGTTCTCATAGAGAACAGGATTCCCTGTCGAACTCCTCCCGCCTCGGCAAATCCGCCGCGGGGGAGAAAGTGACTGCACACTATTTACGCGCGCGTTACCGCTGTAAATAATCATTGTCCTAATGGGCGTGCGAGCAGCCCCCAGCTCCCCCGCCCCGCCCCCGCCCCTTATTCAAGCTGTATTGCGGACGGGATCCGGCCCGCAATTACGGCTTGAATAAGCCGTGTGAACATGGCCTTAGCCATCCCTCGGCCAAACAGCACTCTAGAAACGACTGCTTTATTCAGCACCTGGAGACTAGTAACAGCTGCAGTCTGGCAATATCAAGGAGCAAGTTGAGCATAATTCTGGGCGGCACAAAGGCTCAGTGGTTAGCGCCATTACCTTGTAGTGTTGGGGTCTTGGGTTCAATTCCAATAAAGTACAACATCAGCATAGAGTTTTTATGTTCTCTGAGTATTTGCAGGAATTTCCTCTGAGTACTATGGTTTTCTCCCACACTCTGCCCCACCCCAAAAAACTCCCTAAATATACAGATAGATACAGTTTAGATTGTGAGCCTCGATAAGGACAGGGAAATATGTAAATTATGGCAATTTCAATACAGCTTTGTGAAATCTGACAGTACTACAAAGAGGAAAAAAGGAAAAATAGAAACTCACATACGGCCTCATTGAAATATCACGTAAGCTAAACAACAGGAAAAATATTTCAATAAAAAATAACTTTGAATAAATACACATTACAATTGATTCCCCACCCCCAACCAAAAAAACCCGAAAAACTGAGAGAAGTCCAATCAAGGGAGTTATCGCACCTCCCACGACGATCGCTGGTCACCAAAGTATTGATCCACTTTAGGAGAAAAAATACATATATAGATCCATTCAGGGAAAAGCTACTTACAGTTCTATACATAAACAGACCTTTCTTTCACTAGAGAGAGGAAAGGCCGGGAGATATCAGCCTGCTGAGTCACATAATATGCAATTCAAACAAATCACACACGCCCCCTTCTGAGCAAACAGAGCTGAAGAACTGGATGTAAAAGGTATGAAATAAGATTGTGGCAAAACCTCTTTAACTTTTAATTATTAATCATAAAAACCCAGAACATGACATATAGAAAAAACATATTATCTCACATTATCATACAGCAAAAAATGCAATCTATAGCTGTGTGTTTATACTCATTTGACCTAATTGTCATCCGATGAAGATCCACTTGCTTCACACGCTGAAGAAAAGGCGTCAGAGATTATGGAGTATCATTAATGAGGTATTTAGTTAAGGGATTTGGGGCAAAATCCCTATTAAGCTCTGCCTGTTTGGCAGGGAACCCGCCCCGAAAAGGGCGACCCCGCCTTATGGAGGCTACTCCTAAACATACCTAAATGATACATACAAATAAGTGTAACCAATATGAGTAAAGGTAATTATACTCAATCTATTCTGCCCAAAGGGCCATAGGTTTTTCAGCTTTTTTTAACTGCAACATGCTTGTGTTAGAAACTAGGGGCTTTATGTGTGAAATCTGTCTAGCAGTAAGACTGTCTTTGTTGCCTATAACAACCAATCAGAGCTCCACTTTCATTTCATATAGTGCTCTGGAAAAATAAAAGCTGAGCTGTGATTGGTTGTTATGGGCAACAAAGCTAGTCTGCCAGTTTTCATACATAGGGCCCTAGGTGTTTTCGAAAACTTACTCTATCCATCATTCCAGTTAGCTAATTAAAGGTATCACTTTATTAACAACTATCCATTAACATTTGTGAATATCCAGCCTAACTCCAATCAACTTCACTGATGCTGCGACCACTTGTTCTAGTGATTTGTTGAAACCTCCAACGAACAGCAAGTTATAGCATATACTAGTGACATACTTGAATTTACTGATGTGAGGAAACCCTTTTAAAGCTGAATTTATATTCCAAAACTCAGTAACCAAATATCTGCTGATACGTCAGTAGGGAAATATGAAGTTCCACATACACAATGGGGGAGGTTTACTAAACAATATGTATCAGAACTCTGACATAAATGACTCCAAAACTGTGACGTATATGCTGTGTGCCAAATTTATCACGTGCTTTAGAAACTTTTCAGGCTTCAATCAACAGTGTAGAAAAATGGGCATAGTTCAGAGAAGTAAAATGTGGAAGATTTTTTAACCACTGCCCAATGCAATGATTTCTTGGAATTGCATTTTTGGTCCTTTTCAACCCTTTTTTCTTAGAGTTAGTAGATTTTTTCATAGCCACATTTAAAAAAATAATTATACTGCAATTCTGGCATTTGGTTTTGTATTTATTCATTGACACTTCTCATGTCTGATAAATAAGGTTATATTTTACTAGATCAGACAATTGGTACCCCATGATTGTTTCATGGGGGCACTTGAGTGACAGAGCCCCTCCCCCCAAACTACTAAGATGGCACAGTTACATTGACCAAGGAATCCAAGTGGTTCAGTTGCCAGAATCTACATTATCTCTGATCCTAGCCGCTGATGCCAGATGTCAACTGTCAACCTCTGCTACACTTTAACACAGGGGTCCCCAACCGCCGGTCCGCAGACCGGCACCGGGCCTTAGCGTATCCCCTGCCGGTCCGCGGCCCCGGGCTAACATGATGCCGGCCGCCCGGTGACTTTATTCCGGGTGGTCGGCATCTTGTCTGCGCGGCCGCTGTAATCCGGCCGCGCAGATCTAGTAGCTGCGCACATCGTGCGGCTGCATTACAGGGAAAGCAGGAGCGATGCATTACCGCCCCTGCTTTCCCTCTCACTGTAGATGCAGCGCTCACTGAGCTCCGCATCTACAGCGATGAGCGGCGCAGGGGGTGTGATGCACAGTGACGTCCCACCCCCCGCGCCACTCGGTGCTGTCGGCTGCTGGGAGGAGGAGCTTGGCCGAGGATCCGGGAAAGGTGAGTAACTACTACTTCTTTTTTTTTTTTTTTTATTGTCCTGGCTGCCTACTGTGGGCAGCTATCACTACTGGGGGCAGCTATCATTACTGGGTGCAGCTATCACTACTGGGGGCAGCTATCTATCACTACTGGGGGCAGCTATCATTACTGGGGGCAGCTATCACTACTGGGGCAGCTATCTATCACTACTGGGGGCAGCTATCACTACTGGGGGCAGCTATCTATCACTACTGGGGGCAGCTATCTATCACTACTGGGGGCAGCTATCACTACTGGGGCAGCTATCTATCACTACTGGGGCAGCTATCTATCACTACTGGGGCAGCTATCACTACTGGGGGCAGCTATCACTACTGGGGGCAGCTATCTATCACTACTGGGGGCAGCTATCACTACTGGGGGCAGCTATCTATCACTACTGGGGCAGCTATCACTACTGGGGCAGCTATCATTACTGGGGGCAGCTATCACTACTGGGGGCAGCTATCTATCACTACTGGGGCAGCTATCACTACTGGGGCAGCTATCTATCACTACTGGGGACAGCTATCTATCACTACTGGGGGCAGCTATCTATCACTACTGGGGGCAGCTATGTATCACTACTGGGGGCAGCTATGTATCACTACTGGGGCAGCTATCACTACTGGGGCAGCTATGTATCACTACTGGGGGCAGCTATGTATCACTATCACTACTGGGGGCAGCTATATATCACTATCACTACTGGGGGCAGCTATGTATTCACTACTGGGGGCAGCTATGTATCACTATCACTACTGGGGCAGCTATGTATCACTATCACTACTGGGGCAGCTATGTTTCATTATCACTACTGGGGGCAGCTATCTATGTATCACTACTGGGGCAGCTATGTATCATTATCACTACTGGGGGCAGATATCACTACTGGGGCAGCTATGTGTCATTATCACTACAGGGGCAGCTATGTATCACTATCACTACTGGAGCAGCTATGTTTCATTATCACTACTGGGGCAGCTATGTTTCATTATCACTACTGGGGGCAGCTATGTATCACTATCACTACTGGAGCAGCTATGTATCATTATCACTACTGGGGGCAGCTATCTATGTATCACTACTGGGGCAGCTATGTATCATTATCACTACTGGGGGCAGCTATGTATCACTACTGGGGGCAGCTATGTGTCATTATCACTACAGGGGCAGCTATGTATCACTATCACTACTGGAGCAGCTATGTTTCATTATCACTACTGGGGGCAGCTATGTTTCATTATCACTACTGGGGGCAGCTATGTATCACTATCACTACTGGGGGGCTATATTTATTATTACAGGGGGAATATATCTCTATAATGACAGAGCTGATTACATATGTATATTATATACATGTATAATGCTGACCCACAGAGCTGATCAATATTACTGCAGACTGATTATCAGCTCTTGTGGTCAGCATTATTAATATAATAGTGACCCACAGAGCTGACAACATCTCCAGTTATAAAATACTGGTTACCCCATACGATACCCCTAAATGACACAGTATACACTTTATTGGGTTTTTTTTGTGTGTGTGATTCTCAACATACAAACCCCTCCATAACCCCACCCCTAATAACCACGCCCCCAATAACTCCACCCCCCACTGGGCCATGGAAAAATTGTCGTCCCTGGTAGAAAAAAGGTTGGGGACCGCTGCTTTAACAGATATCAACTATTACTAGACTATATTATTATTATTATAATCATTTATTTTGGAATGCCCTTGATTCCAGGGCGCTGTACATTTCAGGCGGGTACATAAATAACATTGGTCAAACAATTACAAAGTGACAATAAGTGACTAACAACTGGTACAGAGGGAGAGAGGTCCCTGCCCGCGAGGGCTTACAATCTACAGTCGTCAATAGTCGTCAAATCTTCATAGAGGACATCAGCAGGGCATCAACACATTGCAGACCAGACAATTGAACACAGTCCTAGTTAGATACAGTTAAATACATGGGAGGAGAGCAGATGCTAATGGCAATTGTGTGTGATTAAATATATTATTATGTGATTATCTATTTATTCATCTATTAGCTTTAGAAATTATTGTGTAAACTTGTGACCCTGTGAGAAGGCAAAGGTTAAGTCGAACAAACCACAGGACTCTGGAAACTCTGTAGAATAATAGTTGTGATAAACATTTGTCCGTTTGTCTAACCACAAGGCACGTGTTTTAACAGACTCTGTTATCTTTGGATGGAGGTGTGAACCTTGCAAAGATTTCCTCTATATATGGACTATATAAAAAGCTTAGCTCCATTCTAATAAAACAGATCTCCTTGTACCAGACACTAGTGTGTGGTCCTTGAGGGTGTGTCATAAGCTCCTATCTATTTATTGATTGGGAATTCCCTGAGGTGCACTGGTCACATTTGGTGATGGCTGAATCTGCAATAACAAGCTGGTGCCAAATTACCTGGAAAAGATTATTGATGAAAGCAGGACCCAGGATTCTTCTAGAGAGGAGACCGCATGACAGTGAAACGAATCATTGCAGCCAGGTAAGAAGCTAATGTCTTACAAAATCTTGTTTCACTTTCCTGAAGAATTCCCTCCCTGCCAGAGTGCCTGCTGCATTCGAGCCTTATATGAACTGTCCACCTTGGGTGAATATTTGCAAAACTGTATTTTTTTTATATGCTGATATTATTCACATACTTTGCTGCGTTAAATTAGATAGGCGTGTGATTGTGAGTGTGGGTTATGTCCAATCTGTTCAGGCAGAGACTCTGCTCTCGTGTTGCTCATGTGAAACCCAGAAAACCTGTAACAGTACCGGAAAGAATTGCAGTCACATCAGTATTAGATGTTTATCATTGAGAGTGAATCGGTGTCACGATACTAGTGACTACTGCTGGAATCCAAAGGCGGGGACAGGGCCAAAACACAGGGAGGTGCAGGAGACTTGTACGGCAGGCAGCAGCAATGTAGTCAGGATCCAGACGAGAAGTCAGGAGGAGAACCGACGAGCGCTCAAGCAGGTATCCAGGAGTCTGCAGGGTAAACTGCAAGGAGGAGGAACAAACTGGAAAGCAAGTTCCAAGGCAAGAGAACTGCAAGCAGGAGCTCAAACACAATACTCAAGCAATGAGCAACAGGCTTGAGGAGTTTAGATAGGAAACAGGAAATAAGATGGCACCCAGCTGAGACCCGATCCAACATCTTGACCGAGGGCAAACTTAAGGGCAAAACCAGTCTGAACTAAACAGGCAATAGCAGGAGATTCCTGACAATCGGGTTAGGACCAGTACAGTTCCTGATGTACAACCCAGTCGGGTCAGAGGCTAGTCTGTTGTTGGTCTTGTAATCTGCTCTTGCTTTCTAAGCTGTAGGTAATTGAGGTAGGTTCTTTTGTGTATAATTGGAAAGAATTTTATGAGAAACTTTGTGTGACTTGTGAATGATGTGTGAATGTCAATGAGGGACAAATAAAGAATTGTCTTGTTGATGAAGGATTCCAGTAGGTGTGGTTCTTGCACAATTGGTTGGAGAACATCCAGACAATCTACTGGATTGCTTTCCAAGACAGAGTGAGTGAATTAAAGGGAAAGGATTCAGGGATATACTTACTTCCAAATTAATCAAAAGCCCGAGGTGGGAAATAGTGAATGAATTTCCATCATGATTCAGATGAGGGATTCACAGAGGATACCTTTAATACAGTTAATTGTTCCACAATTAGATGAGTGACAGATGAAGGGTCTGTAGATATTTAGAAGTACCAAAGGGAATTAAAGGAAGGAACGCTTTTAAACATCTTTCATATGCTACCTAATTTTTACAGTGTTTTTTGCATGGATATTAGACATAATCAGACGTAAGGGTACCCGATGACACACTTAGTTTAATGGGGGAGATTGCAAGAGAAGCCTTCCCCTAAGCATTAGTGCCAGATAACTACTTCCCTTTTTGCAGAAAGTTGTAGAGATAAAGAGCGACGTGTATGAACTGTGGCGCTGACAGGTCAGTTCTAAATAACTTTAAGGCAGTGTAAAATGCGGCAGAATGTATGAACCTGTTCTTCTGCAGTTCATACATTTGGCATATTGTAGTGTCAATAAGACAAGTCTGGCTCAGACAGAGAGCCTTTAACTTGGTCTGGCTGTTCTAACAGTTATGCACCTAGGTTTGGCATCAATTCTACGAATGTGGTGCGACACGCCCCCAGAACGCCCAAATCTTTGGTGCATTACAAAGTGTCACACCGGCGCCGATTGCGCCAAATTTTGGAGTGCGACTATTCAACATTAGAACAGGTCTACTACAGCTTTTTGACACCAGAAAACTGGCGCAGCCCTATTCATACATGTCGCCCAAAATTCCTTATAACGAAGTGTGTTAAGTAGTGTGGCCAAGACCTATAGTATATGACCAAGGTGAGAAAAGTACTGAGTAAAAAATGGAAACTCACCGAGTGTGTCAGGTGCCTATTTCTCTGGTCCAAAAACATCTATCCAGATAATGGAATAGCTTGAAAGTAAGGAAACAGTAAAAAATGTAAACATATGTTGAAGATGGTGAGCATGCCAAGAGAAGGGCTACTGGACCCTCAGAAATGGGACCTGTTTAGAACCACGTATAATGGGTGGATTTTAGACAACAGATACACAATACAAGCAAGCAAGTGGCAGAAAGTCAGAAAGTTTCTGAGCAAGTCTGAGAGAGTGGTTGCAAGGGAGTTACAATGGGAAATAGGGAAAAGGATCCTCTATGTATGCTCCATCGATAAGCCCAAACTACCATCTCCACTTCCCAACAAAATGCTCATTGACAGCCTGAAAAGCTGGAAATGTTTGGACTGTGGGAGTTCCGTGTAGATCTGCACCTCCTTTGGTGAAACTGTTGCTGTTTGTTACAAGATCATCTCATTGAAGGGGGAGGTGAAGATACCCAACCCAGTTAAGTTTGGATGATCCTGAAGTTTCAGAAGGTGCAATAGGTGGGGAGGACTGAGGAATGGTCACTCCACAGCCCAGTTCCATGAACTGAGGGTGCTCCACTCCTGTTAGGCCATGAATAGTGGAATTGGTAGAATACCGACCTTGGAAACCCTCTGATCAGCTATCAATGATAAAACAGTCACTTGAGGAAAGCCAGTACCCTAGCCAGACACCTTAAGCCTATTCAAACCACATTCAGTTGTACATGGCAGGAGTTAGAGGCTCTTGGAGCTAAGGCAGAAGCAGAAGATGTGATGGCAGATATAATCAAAAGACTGATAAATTTAAGAACATTGGTGTGGCTAGGAATGCTCAGTATGTTACCACACTTCAGTCAGGTGATGACTATGTCCAGCATTTTAATGATTGGGCAAAAGAAAAGAGACACTAATAATCTGTGAAACTCACAGATTGTACCCATGACAATTGGAAATCAGTAGAAAACTTTTTTGCTTGTTTTTAAATGCAGTGGTCTAATATGGGTTACTGACTGCTAGACAATCTAGAGCAACAAGTTCTAAAAAGGATACTTAAGGATGGGCTACGCAATCATCTTAGGGATGCTGTTACCCGTGCATAGCCAGAATGGCTCAATATTTCTCTCTGAGACCTTCTGGCAGTTGTGAAAGGAGTAAACATGGAAAAAGAAATAACAAAAGGGGAAAAAGTCCACACTATGTCATGGCAGCCAAATTCAGGGGAAGGGGGTCATCAGCAGGGAAAAGGATCAAGATTCAGAGATAAGTCTCAAATTAGATACTGGAGTACATGGGGAATACAAACGGATACATGGGGCATTGTTAATGAGAATGCAATCAACCTCACAGAGTACTGTCACAATCCCTTTACTCTGATGACTTGGAAACTGGCAACCCAGTAACCCAAATGCACCTTGTATTTGTCTCCTCAGACCCTAGTCCAGCTGCTACAACATTTGCTATTTACCAAAGAAGACAGGCTGAATTTCTTGTGGCTACTAGGGCAGTCAAATCAGTGGTGCACAAAGGTTTGATCTTCTGCCCCAACCAATTTGCTAGAGGCAGATGAGTTGGTGGCTATGGAGGAGGTCATTCGCTATTCTCCTGCCTTGATGTATTCAGCCACAATTTAGGATGAGAACAAGTCTTTTCACAGAGGACAGGAAAAAGGAAGTTGAACAAATATTATTTCCAAAGACACACTCCCAGCTGCATACTTTTCTAGGTCTGATTTCCTATTGTAGACCCTGGATACGTCCTGCCTTCTCTTTGATGCAGCCTCTGTATGACGCTAGAGCCTGTTTATTCCTTAACATTTTTTGGAGATTATGTGACAAAGATGTAAACTGCGCATGTCCGGAAGCGCCACCGGCGCGTCCATGGCAGCGTATACTATACAGAATTCACTGAGACCACAAAGTGGGTATTTCTAAAACAACGCCGCCGAAACCCGGCGTGCCAATGGCTACATTTGCTAAACATAAAATCGTGGAAACATAACGCCGCAAAGTCATGTAATTGCAAAGTATATACAAAAACACCATGCAACTAAAGAATAATAGTAAAAAGAAACTAATACAAAAGACACTAATACAGAAAAGCCCATATGCATCTCAAGATGCATAGGACCATACAAGGAGCGCAAAAAATTAAACAATTAATTGCAAAAATTATAAATAATAATTAGAGATGGGCGAATTTCTCAAAAATTCGATTCGGTCACTTCGCCGAATTTTCCGACAAAATTCGTTTCGTTCCGAATTACTTCGGCACGAATCGCGTTAAAAAGCAGCTATTTCCAGGCTGCACTGAGCCTGCAGGGTGCTGTAGAACGTTGTGCCATGCTTAAATATGCAGAGGGAGCTTGGTTTGGTCTTCATACAATGTTGTGTTTTAGTATGACACGCAGATGACTGCCGCCGCTCTTAGAATCGCTTCACTATAAAATTCCCTGGGCACTTAAGAGGGCAAAACTGACCAAAAAACTCAAGCGGGAATGTAGCCTGATAAAGTCATGCCAGCGAAAGCTGGAAAAAAACAAGCTGAGAGCTCAGGTGGCAACATTAGTGACAGAGTGTGTGAGGTGACGGCGGCAGCCACAGCAGCATGAGGTCAGGCAGTGGCACAATGACATTCTGGAGGTGGCAAAACACGAGGAAGCCACAGAGTGGCACAATGACTGAGAGCGGAGGTCACGGCGGCAGCAGTATGAGGTCAGGCAGTGGCACAATGACATTCTGGAGACGGCAAAACAGTATTAGGCCACAGAGTGGCACAATGATACAGTGTGGAGGTCACGACAGCAGCAGCATGAGATCAGGCAGTGGCACAATGACATTCTGGAGGCGGCAAAACAGTATTAGGCCACAGAGTGGCACAATCACACAGTGTGGAGGTCACGGCGGCAGCAGTATGAGATCAGGCAGTGGCACAATGACATTCTGGAGGCGGCAAAACAGTATTAGGCCACAGAGTGGCACAAACACACAGTGTGGAGGTCACGGCGGCAGCAGTATGAGGTCAGGCAGTGGCACAATGACATTCTGGAGGCGGCAAAACAGTATTAGGCCACAGAGTGGCACAATGATACAGTGTGGAGGTCATGACAGCAGCAGCATGAGATCAGGCAGTGGCACAATGACATTCTGGAGGCAGCAAAACAGTATTAGGCCACAGAGTGGCACAATCACACAGTGTGGAGGTCACGACAGCAGCAGCATGAGATCAGGCAGTGGCACAATGACATTCTGGAGGCGGCAAAACAGTATTAGGCCACAGAGTGGCACAATCACACAGTGTGGAGGTCACGGCGGCAGCAGAATGAGATCAGGCAGTGGCACAATGACATTCTGGAGGCGGCTAAACAGTATTAGGCCACAGAGTGGCACAATGATACAGTGTGGAGGTCACGACAGCAGCAGCATGAGATCAGGCAGTGGCACAATGACATTCTGGAGGCGGCAAAACAGTATTAGGCCACAGAGTGGCACAATCACACAGTGTGGAGGTCACGACAGCAGCAGCATGAGATCAGGCAGTGGCACAATGACATTCTGGAGGTGGCAAAACAGGAGGAAGCCACAGAGTGGCACAATGACTGAGAGCGGAGGTCACGGCGGCAGCAGCATGAGGTCAGGCAGTGGCACAATGACACAGTGTGGATGTCACGGCAACAGCAACAGCAGCAGCAGCATGAGGTCATAGAGTGGCACAATGACAGAGTGTTGAGGTGGGTGGCAATACCAGTCCCTGGTAAAGATGGTGGTAGGCAGATGGAGAAACTGTCAGCAGATGTGTGGCATCAGGTGGGTGGCAGCAGAGAAAAATGGCAGGCTTCTTTAAATTGCAAAAACATGTAGAAAATTTATTAAAAAGTCCCATAAATACAAGACTTGAATGACAGCAGTTGTACTACGTGCGATTATGGTGGAGAACATTCCATAGTAAGCGGTATAATAGATGTTGAAGACGTATTTTCATCTGCAGTACTGCGACTGCAATAGCTCTGGTCGCTCCGGCTTGGAGCACGGCAGTACCTGACAGGCGGGCGTTGGCGCAGGCGTCAACGACGTTTCGGGGGACCTCCCCCTTTCTCAAGCACGCACTGGTGACTTACCCTCTACAATTTATTGGTAAGCACGGCATAATGTATACTATATATGCCGCTAAATATGGCTAATGGATAGTGGGTTTTTTTTTTTTTTTTTTTTTTGTGTTTACAAGAAGGCTCTAAGGCCCCAACTTTCGTTCATCCCAGCTGGTGCAAGTGTGTTTAATACATGAATCCATCTCGCTTCTCGTCGTAAAGAAGCGTTTCGATGGATTGTCCCTCCCTCTCTTCAACTTCCTCTAAAACAGCCCATCTTAGTTCTGATACATTGTGATTGTTTTCTAGAAAATGCCTAGCAACACTCGTTTCTCCAAATTTCTTCCCTTCACTCTGTTCTATACATTTATTTTTTAGCGCAACCCTGATGTTACTACGTTGTTCGTTGATTCTAATTTTTTACGCTACTGTGTTGTTTGTCCGACATATGCAATCCCGCACGGGCATTTCAAAATGTAAATCGCATTCTTAGTATTGCATGTGAACGCTCCCCTAATTGGTATGTTTTTTCCAGTGCGGGGATGTGTGATGTGTGGGCCTCGTATAACAGCACTACAGTTCTGACAATTGGCGCATGGGTAAGTTCCTCTTCTTTCTATGTTCTTAAAAAACTTCTGACTATTAGGTTTTTTCTTTCCCCGTATGTCACTTCGGACTATTTGGCTTCCTATCGTCCGTCCTTTGCGATATACAAAGAACGGTGGATCTTTAAATAACTTGCCACATTTGACATCAGTCCTAAGTATGCTCCAGTGTTTTTGTATTGCTCTTTTTATCATTTCACTGTGTGTATCATATGTGCTAATGTAAGCCAGTTTGTTATGCTCTTCCTTATTTTGATGGCGATTGAATAGGACAGAACGATCTTTTTCACCTATTTCTTGTGCTATTGTTTCTATTTTGGTTTTATTGTATCCTCTTTCAACGAATTTTTTAACCATCTCCTGACTCTGTTGTTGATAAAGTTGTGGAGAGGAGCAGATGCGTTTGGCCCTGGTGAATTGGCCCTTTGCTATCCCCTCAAATGTTTTAGGTGCGTGAAAACTCTTTTTATGAAGGACATTATTTCTGTCAATGGGCTTGGTGAATAAGCTGGTAATAAATCCCTCCCTAGTCTTCCTCACCTCAACGTCAAGGTAGTGGATGACATCCCTGTCCATGGTGGCCGTAAATTTGATCAGAGGGTGTATTTTATTAATATTATCCACGAATTTTCTAGTTCTTTTTTGATCCATTCCATAGGACAAAGATGTCATCCACATACCTATACCAGACCACAACCTCGTTGAAAGCCTGTGTCTTCTGAATGAATAATAATCGCAAGGGTATTTACAAACTGCTGGTCATTCAAGTCTTGTATTTATGGGACTTTTTAATAAATTTTCTACATGTTTTTGCAATTTAAAGAAGCCTGCCATTTTTCTCTGCTGTTGACTGTGTTGAGGGTTGAGGAGCCCTGGCTAAGGCAGACTTGCCCTATAGCGGTCTTTGTACTTATATGAAAAGTAGCTACGTTGAAAAATAGATGCATCAGGTGGGTGGCGGCATCAGAATAGTGGCTGAGGCAGGTAGTTTGAACCCAGACTGACGCCTAAGGCATTGGTGTGTGGAAATCCTGGCCGGTCCACGGGCCCGATTCATCTTGACAAAGGTCAGTCGTTCCACATTTCCCGTGGGCAAGCGGGTTCTCTTGGGGTAACAATGGCCCCCGCCGCACTGAACACCCGCTCTGATGCCACACTACTGGCCGGGGCAGGACAGCTTCTCCACTGCAAACTCGGCAAGTTGCGGCCACACACCTTTTTGGGCTGCCCAGTAGCCCACGGATCTTCTAACTGAGGTGGCAGGGGTGCCCCAATAGCCCAAAACCTGTTGGTTCAGGGACTGCCCAGGCCTGCTGCGCTGCTGCGACTGCCCCCCACGGGGAGTGAAGGAAGCTGCTCATCAGTGACCCCAAACTTAGGTTTACACTGATGGAGCGGTATGCTCCTACCCCCCCTACCTTCCCCCAGCAGCCAGGGCAGTAGTAGGGAGCGCTGAGGAACCCCCCGGTCAGACCTTGAGGAGGGACGAGCCGCAATAGGCAGCAGCCAAATGATTACAGGGATTTCCCTAAGTTTTGATTTGCTTCCCTTCAATAGCGGGGAAAAAGCTCCCTTTTTTGGACGGTACGGGGGTTCCAATAGGGGGGGAGAGCCAGAAGTCTTCCCCTGCCGGATCCCTGATATTCGGCGTCACTACCCCAGGCAAAAAAGCTGCGCCCATTGCACAAGGACCCGGGGGGCTCCCTGCCTCCTTTCCACTGTATACTCCCAGGGGTTTTGGGGGTCATCTGCCTCTTTTTTTCCCTCATTTCCATCCACTCCCCAGCTGCCCGCTCCTCCTCCCCTTTTTAAAATGGAAAAAAAACCACTATTTCACCAGCAATCTTCTGTTTCCAATGTCCTTCTCCTCCTCCTCCTTTTCAGTCCCCACTGGACTCATTGGCCACAGATGTAGTCGTAAGTCCCAGCCCCCCGCCCAGACAGATTTTTCAGCATCTGTTCCGGGACATGAAGCAGGGGAATGATGTACATCCCTAGTCCTGGGACGGGAAAAAAAAACTCGCCTTCCTCGAAGGCCTCAACAAACGGCAGTGTCACGCATGGGGCCCCACTGGCTACATAAAGTTACACAGGGGATCTTCTGTCGCCGGGATCATAAAAAAAAATCTTTAAGGGCCTTTCTTTCATACAGTCGGTCCAACATGTGCACGGGGAATTCCAGCGGGTGGAAACATCGCATATCAGAGTGTTTTTGGGGGAGGCCCTTTTCTGCCGCTGCAACCGAGGGGGGTTTTTCCTGGCTTTGTACAAGGAAAAAAAGTGCATGCACTTTTTCCCCTGGCCATTTTCGAATTTTAAAGTCGGTGGAAGATTTCAAAACCTTTCACAACCAGATTGAAACTGCGCCATGCAGGGCGCATGGACCATCCCTCCTGGTGCAGCGCGGACACCACGTTCCTCCCATTATCCTCACCATTTTTCCGATTTGATTGGCGCGAAAAGCCCCCCATCGATTTCTTGCTGCTGACGGGGAGCATTCCTCCCCTGTTGACTTCTTCGCCGAGGCAAGCAGGTGTAGAACTGCGTGCACCGCTTTTCCCCAAACATGTGGTAGATGGAGCATACTTGTGGAGGCTGAGATGGTGGGGGAGGGGGAGGAGGGGGGGAGGGGGACAGGGCGCGGGTGCAGCATTTGAAAACGTGGAGGAAAAAGCAGGTCTCCTGCCCAAGTTGTTGGTGTCCTGGCTGGAAGCACACCCCCCCCGGGCCTAAGGGGGCATGTAGGGCCCTGACCGTAGTTACAGCTCCAAAAACGCCCGCTGCTTTGCACCTTGGAACAAACCGATAAGCTAGGACGACCCCCTTCTGTTCTACATTTTTATAAAATCTGGACGCCTTTTTGGAAAAAAATTGCGGCTTGGAACTTCCATCTGGGGTCTGAAAGCCTTTAGTTCTCTGAAACGGTGCAGAGTCCCCTTTTTGGAAAGGGAGGGACTGCAGCCCAAACAACGGACAAGCAGGGTCACTTTGCCCCCTTAGGAGGGTTTGGGACCATCTGTTGTCTCTTTGCAATCGCCTCGTGAACGACTGCTGGCGCCATGAGTAGGGGGAGCGGGAGCTCGGGCCCGGGAATGATGTCAAAGAGAAACCTCCTTCTGCAGAGGGGGTGGAGCCTTGATGGCTGCAATGCATGCGTGCCACGGGGCTCTGGCTGTGCTGTTGCTGGGGGCGGCGGGGAGGACCACCACTCTGAGCCAATTTCCCCCAGGCCACCGGATGGGGGCGCTGCATGTTTTTGACGCGGGCCGTGGTGAAAATTTTAGCTCCCTGGCCACGCTTCACTTTCTGCCCACAGATTCACTTTACCCTATTGGGCTCCCCGGGTTCTTAGCAAAAACTGCCACACCGCCGAGTATGGGATTTTACCGCCAACGTCCGCACTGGTGACTCGCCCCCGCTCCCCTGCTGAGCCCCCTGTGCTGCTACTTTTTGACCTGCAAGGGGGGTTTTTTAAACCCCGTGGCCGCTTGGCTCCCGACCTCACACTGCTTATCCTGCTGACTCACGGCCACACCCCCACTTGCGGCCCTGCTGCCTGGCGCGCAAGCTGACTCCCCTTCTCCTGACGATGAGACCCCTTGCCTCACCCGGTCCCAAGTGCGGTGGGGCTACACCCCAAATCTATTTTTGTTTCATCGTCATGCTGTCCTCACACGGTTTGGTATCCAAAGGCTACCTCTCACAACATGACCTCCCCTGCCATTCCCCTCTTTCTTTGCGCCTACTGCAAGAAGCAGGCATATTGGCCCCCTTTCTTTGCTGCCAAGTAACTGCTGATGCCCTACTCAAAAATTTTTTCATCCTCGCTATAAAGGGGGCCCGAGCCCAGACCACATAGTAAATCTCTGGCTGAGGGAACCCGGGTGGGACAGAGGCGGGTGAGGGCAGGGGAGGGGCCCCTGCCCGCTCCCGGGCCCATGCCAACTAATGGTGGTTGAGGTTTCCCCCGACTCTTGGCTGGGGTTTTCAGAGTCATCTGGGGGGAAGAGGAGACCTAGTCAACCAATCAAGAACCTTTGGGGTTTCTGAAAACACATGGCCGCAAAAGACACGGGAGTTGTGGCCTCACCGATGACCCCTGCTGGCGTCCCCTTGCTGGCTGCAACCTGGGCCTGTTCCAGAATTTTGGCCACTGCCCTCGCAGGTGCAGACCTGCCCCTCTCTGTTGACATACTGTTTGTTCTAAAAAGACAAAACTGTTTGAAGATATATCTGATATATAAAAAACACCAGTTTTTTACCCAAATAACCCAAAAAACAAACTTTGGGAACCTTGGATATAAATTTCGCTCCACAAATGGGCCCGGGGAAAAAATTTAATTGTTAGGTCTTTAAAAAAAAACTGTGTTTTTACTAAATGTAAAAGCACAAACAGGCTTAATTTTAACCTTCGGGCATGAATTGGCCAGAAAAAAGTATATTTGGGTTGAAAAAAACGGTTTATTTTTGTCAGCCACCACAAAACAAGCTTAATTTAAACCCCTGGAGTAAATTCGCCAAAGAATTTTAGCGCACAAAAAGTAGCTTTTTAGCGTGTTACAATTGTGTGTTTTTTTACGCCACACAACAAAGAAACGTTGTAATTTTAACCTTTGCTTGTGAATTAGGACAGGAAAAATTTATATATTTTGGCATTGAAAAAGACGGTTTTCCCCGGGGGGCAGCCACCCAAAACAAAAGCTTAATTAAACCCCCGGAGTAAATTTCGCAATAGAATTGAGGCCCAAAAAAGAAGTGGGATTGTATTGTAAAAAAGCGTTTTTTTAAATGAATACAACAGGGAAATGGCTTAGATCCCACTTGGGGAAAAAGAAAGTATATGCAGCTGCAATGGACGCAAATGGATTCAGATCCAAAACCCCAAAAAAAAAGAAAAGAACATTAAGAGCAGTCTCTGAGACAAGGGATAAAAACAATTCTTCAGAAGAGCTATCAGCCGCGGCAGCACCTTCCCCCGATGAGCACAGGAGGGAGTGTGGCTCCCGGGCTTTATAGTGCGGTGACATCCAGAAAACCCCCGGTCTCGTTTTTCTTCACCCTGCAATGTCATGGGTAAAGCCCTTCTTCCTCCCCCAGGCTTTTCCCCATTAGCGCCTGTGCCGCGCCATTTTATCAATCAAAACACACTTCGTTCACCCGAATACCCCCAAAATTCACTTCGTTCCGAACCGAAGTTTTCCTGAAAATTTTAAAAAGAATTCCACTTGAGAATCGATTTGCCCATCTCTAAAAAAATATACAGAAAAAAACAGGTATGTATGGGGTCCCGATCCCCCAGACCCAAAAGTTTTAGTGATCTGAAAAAATAAAACAAGACAAAAATTATGAATAATTTTAAATATAATTTCTTAGAAAAACCCCAAAAAAATACTTCCCAAAACTCAAAATGGAACACACAAGGGAAATAAAAGATAAGCTTCACCTGAACAATCAGACAAGATCTTATAATCGACATTCAAACCATTAGGTTTCAAAGATTTAGTACAGTAAATCCACATAAGTTCTTTTTTCTTAAGAAGTGTATGTCTATCCCCACCACGCTTAGGCATAGGAACATGATCCACAGCCATGCATTTAATATCCCATTCACTATGTCCAGCTTCATGAAAGTGTTTAGACACTGGAAGGTCCAAACGGTGTTTGCGAATTGTATATCTATGGTTGTTAAGTCTAGTTTTCAGCTCACATGTAGTTTCCCCTATATAGATAAGATTGCACGGGCACCATAAAATGTAGATGATCTAATCAGAGGTACATGATAAATAAAAATTAATTTTAAAACTCTCACCTGTACCTGGATGCACAAATTTATTACCTTTGTTCATAATGCGGCAATTTATGCAGCCAAGACAGGGAAACGACCCTAATTGAGTTTTACCTAAAAAAGTTTGTCGTGATTTTGAAACTGGAATTAAATTTTTAACTAATCTATCCTTCAAATTAGAAGCCCTTCAGTATGACATCAAGGGTAGGGATTGAAAATCTGTAACTTCTGTAAAACTAGATCGTACAATGTGCCAATGTTTCCTAATTATTTGAGAGATATTAGAACTCAAATCACAAAAAGTGGAGACAAAAGAAATCCTAGAAACAGGATTATATTTCCTGGTCCGTTGACGGGCCTCACTACAGGTTATGTTAGACACCTTCTGCACATGATTCGAAATGATTTTTTTAGGATAACCCCGTTCTAAAAATTTATTGGATAGATCATCAATAATTCCATCACCTACCTGTTTTTTTCTGTATATTATTATTTATAATTTTTGCAATTAATTGTTTAATTTTTTGCGCTCCTTGGATGGTCCTATGCATCTTGAGATGCATATGGGCTTTTCTGTATTAGTGTCTTTTGTATTAGTTTCTTTTTACTATTATTCTTTAGTTGCATGGTGTTTTTGTATATACTTTGCAATTACATGACTTCGCGGCGATATGTTTCCGCGATTTTATGTTTAGCAAATGTAGCCATTGGCACGCCGGGTTTCGGCGGCGTTGTTTTAGAAATACCCACTTTGTGGTCTCTGTGAATTCTGTATAGTATACGTTGCCATGGACGCACCGATGGCGCTTCCGGACATGCGCAGTTTACATCTTGAGATGCTGCGTGAGTTCTGTTTCCTGACATGCACAGTAAGGATTTTGAAACGCCGAGAGAAAGTTAATACACTCTGCAGCTGTTTATTTTTTGAGATTGGTGAGTGATGGTGGTCTCCGCCCCATAATTAATGTAATTTTGACACTTGTACACTGTAACTTTTATTGGTTGTGTTGATATATGCAATGCCTCCTCTTAATGACACTTTTATAATGTTGCTGTAATTTTATAAATGTTTGTATGTAATTTACACTTTGTATGGTACCTTGAATTGTTTATTGATATTGATTGATGAATCACTGTTTTGCACTATATATTGAGCACTTGTTGTTATATTGTTCACTTGAAACTGGCTCTGTGAGAGACCCGTAACGTCATATTCTATTATGTGGGAATTAATTCACTTTTGTTACCTTGAAGCTGCTACCGTGAGTGCCGCAATTTTTTCCATATGTACATTTGGTTGAGCTCCTTGCCAGGAGTTCTATTTTTGCTGGCACCCCGCTAAAAACTATGCTTTTAAGGAAGTGCTGCTGGTTTTCTGTGAATATGTCAGAATGAAGAAATGTCTGGTGTTGAATCCAACTACCTTACTCCTATTGGATCCAAAAGAGGGAGAACTAGCAGTACAAATAGAAAGTGAGGAGGATGAATTTGAGATGACACGCCAACATGACTGTCATGCATTAATTGAACAAGAAACAGCTGGATTTTCAAGTACCAAAAAAAACAATCACGAATTCTGATTTTGTGTTTTTTGTAGATGGCTCCAGATGCCACCTGGATAAACACTTCTACACAAGATATGTGGTAGTATTTCAACACAAATACTGAAGCTCGTAGAATTGCAAAAGATAGAACTGTTAACATATACACTGACTTACACTATGCTTTTGGTATAGAACATACCAAAGGAAGGATTTTTTTCCTTAAAAGGAGGACAGTTGGCTTCTATCTCATGGGGGTTTTTGCCTTCCTCTGGAGCAACACTTTAGCAAAATAGGCTAAACTGGATGGACGTCTGTCTTTTTTCGGCCATACAAACTATGTAACTATGTAACATGATTATGGTTCAGCTGAAGCAAGGCCTTTCTCACATGAGCGGGTACGTCCAACAAAATACTGACAGTATACATGACCTTATGGAAGCTTACTGTTAACCACACAAGTGGGGAACATAAAGGTAAAGGCCCATACCAATAAAGACACAAAAAAGTCAAAAGGTAATAGAAGGGTAAATGAGGTGGCTAAGGAGACCAAAAAATTGTGTAGGGAAAATTTGTCTGTAAAGATGTCACAAGATGTGACTCAGGTGCCACAAGATGTGAGTCTAAATATACTTAAGTTATTTCAGAACCAGGTATCACAAATAATAAAAGATCAGTGGGAAAGACAAAGGGCACAGCTAAAGACAAATGGCACATAGCAGAGCAGGAAAAGGTTCTGTCTCTTGTAGACTCTTTACCCAAAGATATCCCAACAACACCGCCTCCAAGACAGTCAAGTTGTACTGGATTGCTTCAGGGTTCTCCACAATAGCGGGCAAATTTGTGTAATCTTACATGATTTGATCCACGAGTAATCTAGGGAGGATAGTCAAGTACCTATGAAAGCGACCCCCAAGCCACTCTACTCGTTTCAGAGACTACAGACGGACTGCATCCAGCTGACCAAGGTATCTCTATATGAACATGTCCCAGTATACGTAGATCTGTTCTCTGGATGGCTGGATGCCTACCCTGTACGAAGGACAACTGTGGCTCATTAAGGTACCAGTATGCAGATATAGGGTCCCTGAAACTATAGAAAATGACAGGGTAACCCATTTTATAGGAGAAGTCATGCAAACTATTATGTTCGCTTTGGTAATAGAGCAGGCATTCAACACCCTATTTCTCCCTCAGAGGAGTGGTAAGGTGGAAACATTAAATAGCACTCTAAAGTTAAAAAACCAAGACACCATAGAGGAAAAGGGAAAAATTGGTTGAATTGTCTCCTTCCTGAATTGTTTACAGTAAGACACCCCCAAACAGAAATATAGTTGAATATTCTGCTTAGGGAGGCCCTAAACCATATTGACTGAGACAAGGTGTTTAAAAATGGCAGAACAAATAATAAATGGGATATTTTTAAAAACACCTTAGACACCCACTGTGAGAGGTACATTCCTTATGGTAATAAAATAATTAGAAACAGGAAAAACCCAATGTGGATCAACAGGGATGTAAAAGAGGCAATAAAAAACAAAAAGTAAGTGTTTCATCTACTACATCAGGAGGGCAGTGAAGAGGCACTAAAAAACTATAAGAAAAAAAAATATGTAAAAAAATGATAAAGGCAGCAAAGCTGGAGACAGAAAGACATATTGCCATAGAAAGTAAAAGTAACTCCAAAATATTTTTGAATGATATAAATAGTAAAAAGATAAAAACAGAAAATGTTGGCCCTTTGAAAAGTACTGAGGGAGAGACTATAGAGGGCGATTAGAAAAAAGCAAACCTATTAAACAATTTTTTCTCCACTGTATTTACCGAGGAGGAGGAGGACGTTTCTGTTGATGAGCAGAGGGATGAGCTAAACTCCACCTTAAATGTTTCTTGTCTTACTCAGGAAGAAGTGTAGTTCCGTCTTAAGAAGCTTAAAATAGACAAATCACCTGGCCCTGACGGTATACACCCACGTGTCCTAAGGGAGTTAAGTAATGTCATAGATAGGCCCCTATTCTTAATATTTATGGACTTTCTAATAACGGGGTATGTCCCAAAGGATTGGCGCATAGCAAATGTGGTGCCAATATTCAAAAAGGGGTCAAAAGTGATTCTGGAAACTATAGGCCGGTAAGTTTAACCTCTGTTGTGGGTAAAATGTTTGAAGGTTTTCTTAGAGATGCTATCCTGGAGTATCTCACTGAAAATAAATGGTGAACAGCAAATCCCAGCCAAACAACAGCATTCTATGTCTAATTGTCTCTGCCTAGTTTAAATGGTATGTCTTGTCTGGTGAACAGCAAATCCCAGCCAAACCACAGCATTCTATGTCTAATTGTCTCTGCCTAGTTTAAATGGTACGTCTTGTCTGGTGAACAGCAAATCCCAGCCAAACCACCGCATTATATGTCTAATTGTCTCTGCCTAGTTTAAATGGTACGTCTTGTCTGGTGAACAGCAAATCCCAGCCAAACCACCGCATTATATGTCTAATTGTCTCTGCCTAGTTTAAATGGTATGTTTTTGTCTAGATATTTTGGCCCAGCTCTGTCTTCCATAATTTATCCTGTGTTTATTTGTGTAGCCATGAATCCCAGATATTCCCCTTGAAGTATCTGCTTTGTGCAGAGCTATTTGTAGCTCCACCCGTTTACGACACCTGAATGCCCTAATGCTCAATTTAAACTCATCATAGTTGAGTATAAGTTGCAGAGCTCCGGTCTGTGGACCGAGGTCTGCGGGCCATATTTCACGTGCCATATTTCTAAGTGACTATTACAAGTGACAATCCTCAGAAATATCCCAGAAATGAGCCAGAAGTGAGCATAAGGGAGCTGGGACTCTCGCCTTTTTGTAAGTAGCTGCACTTCGTCGCATACTCCTTAATTACCATGCTTGCTATTACTATCTACCTTGCAGCCATCTGCCTCCTATCTTACCACCCTGTCTTGCCCTCAGACAATTTTATCCACATAAGCTCCTCTCTCCTTCCCTCACCTATGTACTCATCCCACACGCTATTTTCCCTTTTCAACCACCCCAAACCTCCAGCTCACATATTACTGCACAAACGCCACTCATATTCATCACTGAACCATCTGCTGTCTCTTTTCATTCTCCTGCTTCTTGCTGCAGGGGACATCTCTCCTAACCCCGGCCCACCCTCCTTCACTGCTCATCCCACCTCCTCCTCTGCCTCCCATAGAAACCCTGCTAACCTGCTTGTTATTCGCTGTACGTCTTTTTCTGCCCCTTTTAAGTGTGCTCTATGGAATGCCCGATCCGTCTGCAACAAACTCACTGCTGTTCATGACCTGTTTCTCTCCAACTCCCTCAACCTGCTGGCCCTCACAGAAACATGGCTCCAGCCATCTGACACCGCTTCCCTTGCTGCCCTCACCTATGGCGGCCTACACTTCACCCACACCCCCAGACCTGAGAACAGGCCGGGTGGAGGAGTCGGCTTACTTCTCTCTCCACATTGCACCTACCAGGTCATTCCCCCTGTACCCTCACTCACTTTCCCCTCCTTTGAGGTCCACACCCTCAGACTCTTTCGGCCATTTTCCATCAGAGTCGCAGTTGTCTACAGACCCCCTGGCTCACCCCGCCAGTTTCTGGATCATTTTGCTGCCTGGCTCCCACACTTCCTCTCTACTGAAATACCCACTCTCATCATGGGTGATTTCAACATCCCCATTGATGACCCCATGTCTCCTTCTGCCTCACAGTTTCTTTCACTAACCTCTTCTCTTGGCCTCTCGCAGTTTACTGACTCTCCAACCCACAAGGATGGGAACTCTCTTGATCTGGTCTTCTGTCATCTTTCCTCAATTTCTAACTTCACTAATTCTCCTTATGCTCTCTCTGACCACAACCTTATCTCCTTCATTATCACTAATTCTCAGCCTTCTCTGGACAAACCTGCTCATCACACATTCCGAAATATCCGCTAGATTAGTACTCAGGAACTCACAGACACCATACAGTCCTCACTGCCCCCAATCTCCTCCCTCTCATGTCCTGACCAGGCTGTCAAACGTTACAATGAAACTCTCACAACCACCCTGGACATGTTGGCACCACTCAGACACCGCACCACCAGAGTCAGACGCCCGCAGCCTTGGCACACGCCTCAGACTCGCCATCTGCAGCGATGTTCCAGGTGTGCTGAGCGGCTGTGGAGAAAGTCGAAGCTACCTGCAGACTTTCTCCACTACAAATTCATGCTCAGGACTTACCACACTGCCCTTCACTGCGCCAAACAAAAATATTTCACCTCCCTCATCTCAACACTACACAACAACCCAAAACGCCTCTTTGACACCTTCCACTCCCTCCTAAGGCCTAGAGCTCAGGCCCCAGTCACTGACCTCTGTGCTGAAGACCTGGCCACTCACTTCAAAGAGAAAATTGAAAATATCCGGCTAAACATATCTCAGTCCCCAATACCCATCCCATCCCCTCCCGCACGTCCTCTAATCCACTCTCAGCCCTTGACCTAACGACAGAGGAAGAAGTGTCCAGGCTTCTCCTGTCTGCATGCCCCACCACCTGCTCTACTGACCCCATTCCCTCCCACCTCGTCCAGTCTATTTCTCCAGCTGTCCTCTCTCACCTTACTGCTATCTGTAACCTCTCTCTCTCCACTGGGATCTTTCCATCTTCCTTCAAACACGCCATCATAACCCCTTTACTAAAAAAGCCCTCTCTGGACCTGTCCTGTCCTGCTAACTACCGACCAGTCTCTAACCTGCCCTTCATCTCTAAACTCCTGTAACGCTTGGTATACTCTCGCCTAATCCGCTATCTCTCTACTAACTCTCTTCTTGACCCTCTACAATCAGGTTTCCGCACCCTACACTCCACGGAAACTGCCTTAGTTAAAGTCTCAAATGACCTCCTAACAGCAAAATCTCAGGGTAACTACTCCTTGCTGCTTCTCTTGGATCTCTCTGCAGCGTTTGACACTGTGGATCACCACCTTCTCCTCAGCATGCTCAGCACCATTGGCCTTCAGGACACCGCTCTCGCTTGGTTCTCATCTTACCTGTCTGATCGCTCCTTCAGTGTCTCATTTTCTGGTTCTATCTCCTCTCCCTCTTGCTGTTGGAGTTCCTCAGGGATCAGTTCTAGGTCCTCTCCTCTTTTCATTGTACACAGCCCCCATTGGACAAACCATCAGTAGATTTGGCTTCCAGTACCATCTCTATACTGATGACACCCAATTATACACCTCCTCCCGTGACATCACTCCAGCCCTGCTACAAAACACCAGTGACTGTCTGGCCACTGTCTCTGACATCATGTCCTCTCTCCATCTGAAACTAAACCTCACTAAGACTGAACTTTTTGTCTTTCCGCTATCTACCATCCAACCCCACCCTGCTATTTCTGTTTCTGTATGTGGTACCACCATTTCTCCTAGGAAGCAGGCCCGCTGTCTGGGGGTTACACTAGATTCTGATCTGTCCTTCACCTCATATATCCAATCCCTTGCCCGCTCCTGTCACCTGCACCCCAAGAACATCTCCAGAATCCGTCCGTTTCTCACCGTGGAAACAACTCAAACTCTCATTACTGTTCTTATTCTTTCTCGTCTTGACTACTGTAACTCCTTGCTTATCGGTCTGCCTCTCTGCAAACTCTCCCCTCTTCAATCTGTCCTGAATGCAGCAGCCAGGCTCATCTTTCTCTCCAGCCGCTATACTGATGCCTCTACCTTGTCAGTCACTGCACTGGTTGCCCATTCAGTACAGAATACAGTATAAATTCAGCATTCTCACTCATAAAGCTCTCCACACAACGCTGCACCCCCTACATCTCCTCCCTCGTCTCTGTCTACCACCCGACCCGCTCTCTCCGCTCTGCTGCTGATATCAGGTTACACTCATCATCCGAACCTCCCATGCCCGTCTCCAAGATTTCACACGTGCGGCACCAATTCTCTGGAATATGCTACCGCGGGCGATCAGGCACATTCACAACCCTCACAGTTTTAGAGGGCCCTGAGAACACATCTTCTCAGTCTGGCCTACCAAGATCCCTAACTGCTATCACACACATTTGTCACTCCCTACACTAGGGCACTTACAGGCACTTATCTGTATATAGATGTACTGTCTGGGTGGCAGGTTCATCCATTTTTCATGTAAACCACCCCCTATTTATGAAACAAGGCTGGACCATTGTAAACTTGGAACTTCTTACCGTTTGTTTCACCCATACACCCTAATAGATTGTAAGCTCTCACGAGCAGGGTCCTCACACCTTGTGTCTCATCTGTAAGTACTTTTAATGTGTAATGTCTGTACGTTTACCCTTGAATTTGTAAAGTGCTTCGGAATATGTTGGCGCTATATAAATAAAGATTATTATTATTATTATTATTATTATAACAACGTTCCAGCATGGGTTTATGAAGGATCGGTCCTGTCAAACTAATCTCATCAGCTTCTATGAGGAGGTTAGTTCTAGACTGGATCAGGGTGAGGCATTGGATGTTGTATATCTAGATTTCTCTAAAGCATTTGATACAGTGCCACATAAAGGGTTGGTAAGTAAAATGAGAATGCTTGGACTGGGGGAAAATGTGTGCAAGTGAGTAAGCAGCTGGCTCAGAGATAGAAAACAAAGGGCAGTAATTAACGGTACATACTCAGACTGGATCCCTGTTACTAGTGGGGTACCACAGGGCTCAGTATTGGGCCCTATCCTCTTTAATATTTTCATTAATGATCTTACATAGGGATTGCACGTAGAATATTGATCTTTGCAGATGATACTAAGCTCTGTAAAGTAATCAACACAATAGAGGATATTGTGTATTACAAAGGGATCTAGATAGGTTGGAGGGTGGGGCAGAGAAATGGCAGATGAGGTTTAACACAGATAAATGCAAGGTTATGCACATGGGGAGGAAAAATCCATTACATGATTACATTTTAAATGGAAAAACGCTGGGTAAAAGTGACATGGAGAAGGACTTGGGAATCCTGGTGGACAGTAAACTTAACTGTAACAGCCAGTGTCAGCCAGCAGCTGCCAAGGCAAATACGATTATGCATTAAAAGGGACATAGATGCACATGATGAGAACATTATTCTCCCATTATACAAGTCACTGGTTATACCACACATGGAATATTGTGTACAGTTTTGGGCACCAGTGCACAGGAAAGACATTGTAGAGCTTGAACAGGTACAAAGGCGGACAACAAAAATAATAAAATGACTGAGTGGACTGCAATACCCAGAAAGATTAGCAAGATTAGAGTTATTTAGTTTAGAGAAAAGACGGCTTCAGGGGGACATAATAAATATGTTTAAATATATCAAGGGCCAATGTACAGATCTCGCTAAAGATTTATTTATACCCAGGACCGTGTCTAGAACAAGGGGGCATCCTCTACGTCTTAAGGAAAGAAAGTTTCTACATAAACATAGAAAGTGATTCTTTACTGTTGGAGCAGTGAGACTGTGGAACTTTCTGCCAGAGGAACTCGTCATGGTGAATTCAATAACAGAGTTCAAAAAAGGGTTTGGATGCATTTCTGGAGGGTAATAATATAACAAGTTATAATGACTAGGATTCTGGAGAGTGGTGTCGTTGATCCAGGGATTTTTCCGATTGCCAGATTGGAGTCGGGAAGGAATTTTTTCTCTCAAATCAAGCCAATTGTCTTCTACCTCATTTGGGGGTTTTGCCTTCCTCTGGATCAATACTTTAGCAACACTTTAGCAAAATAGGCTGAACTGGATGGAAGTATTGTCTTTTTTTTCGGCCTTTCAAACTATGTAATATGTGTAGGAGAAGAAAAAAGTCGGAGAAAGGCGTAACCAATTGTGCATTATCTCTTGTAATTCAAAATTCACAAATGCTTATGAGTTGTGCTCACCTGAGTGAGTTGTACTCCAGTATGGGGCACAGCTCACAATATAGACATTCAGATCTCCTAGGTCTGCAACTTGATTTCATCTCTCGCCACGCTGTTCTTGGATTGACTTGCACTTGTCTGCCCAGTTTTAACAAGGAGGAGTAGGAAAGGTATCAGAGTTCTAGCACTAGTTAAAAAACTCTTAACTATCAAGTTGCCACAAAAAACATAAAACATCAAGCAATAACTTAGAATCATGATGATCTGTATAAGGACTATGGGCGACATGTATGTACGGGGCTGCGCCAGTATTCTGGTGTTCAATCAGCCCAAAAACTGTCGCACCCCTGTTCTCTAGATGTATGAGGAAGTGCACGCTACAATTTGGCACATTAAGCAGCGCTCATAGCACTTTGTAATGTGCCCAAAATGTGGGGGCTTTCTAGAGGAGTGTCTTTAAATCGTATGATTCTACACATTTATGACTGGAAGATGGCAAAACTAGGCGCATTACTGCTGGAAAAGCCACACCAAGTTAAACATGGTCTATCTGAGCCTGAATTGTCATAGAGGAATTAGAATGTCCCAAATTTATGACCTGCAGCAGAACAGGTCCATATATTCTGGCGCATTCTACATTGCTTTAAAGCTATTTAGAACTGGCCTCTATGCACCTAGATCATTGATGTCGTCCATTGTGTTTCACGCTGTTACCGGTGTACACTTATGAATTCCCCTATATAAGATTGGAAGTTAAGGGGCGGCATGTCAGAAAAGTTGCGCCATCACGCCAGTTTTAAGGTGCATTAAATGAGTGTTTAGTGCACCTGAATGAATGAACCTGTCATAAATTTGGAGTGTGGTATACCTTGCATAGCATATTTGAGGCTCATAACTTAGGCACACAGCATATTTGAGGGGCATAGTATATATTAGGGAAAGAAGGAGAAAAAACAGGAGGGGGCGCACAATAGTGTAAAACCTTAGCAAGAAGATATAAAATAGCAAGTAATAGGCTCACCATATGGGGTTGTGCAAAGGAGAGGCACAACACTCAGATGTGTTTGAAGGGCTGTTTTTTCCGTCGCCCTCTGCACGTCTGCCTTGGTCCGAAAAATATCCAGGTCCTGTAATGAACCTGGAAAGAAGTACTATAGATATCCTTGTAGAGGATAGTGGTGGACCCGGCGCACTCAGCAAAAAATCGGCATCTCAAGCAATGGTATATTTAAACCATTAACATTTTATTCTAAAACTATCGGGGCTTTAAGGCCTTGACAGAATTAAAACGGTTAGAACTTTGTTCTTTTCGGCTCCTTAGATGCAGCGTCTGCACAAACAAACTGTATATAAAGCAGACACTTACATTGAAGTGTATCTGTCCTGAGGAAGCGCGGGTTTTTCCGCATGAAACGCGTCAACTGTGCACTTGTTTTTATTGTTCTAACCGTTTTAATTCTGTCAGGGCCTTAAAGCCCCGATAGTTTTAGAATAAAATGTTAATGGTTTAAATATACCATTGCTTGAGACGCCGATTTTTTGCTGAGTGTGCCGGGTCCACCACTATCCTCTACAAGGATATCTATAGTATATATTAAGCGTAGCTGGCATATTTTAGGCCCATAATTTAGGCACATTCAAATATGCTGTGCCTGGTCCAAACGTCACCTAGTTTTGGTGTACAACAGTTCATATCTATATAGAATAGGACTACAACTGTTTTTGCTGCAAAATACACCAAAAAAATGGCGAAGCCCAATTCTGACATGTCGCCCAAGGTGTCTATTTAGCCCTATTTGTCATTTTATGACCTGAGGAGTATCTCATATGTCTGTTGGTCACTTTTATGTGTCAACTTTTTATTAGTGTCTTTTGGTCTCTATAGTTTCAATTTACTGTATATTCCCTTGAAGAACCATGACAAGGTATGGGTAAACACATAAGGTGCTTTTCTTTGGACAGAATATGTACACAGGGATATGATTCTAACCAGGCTTCAGCCCCCGTAGGCTCTGGTCGTCCCGTTCGGGGCGAGTGCTCTGCCGGTTAGGCAGGATGGACTAAGGGTGACTAGTAGATCTGTATATATGTATTTTTCTATAGATACTTCATTGTGTGTTGCACCCCTCAACAGGACATGGACTCTTAACCGTGGACCATTTTTCTTCGTTTGGACTTCATCTGGTGATGTGAATCTATGTTTTACCCTTTCTACATCTATTTGTACTGTATGTATATGAGCTTTTGAAAAACCTTGATGGTATTTCAATTGAGAAGAACACCTGGCTAGCTTTAATTGATGTAGAAACCCTTTATAGCTCTATCCCCCATCAGAAAGGATTGCAGGCAGTTTAATTTTTTTTACAATCTAGAGGCACTCACTATGTACGTCACAACCAATTCATACTGGATCTGTTCAGATTCATTCTGACATATAACTATTTCCTGTTCGGCGGTATGTTCTACCATAAGCTCAGGGGCATGGGGAGCTCTTGCACTCCCAGGTATGCTAATTTGCTCCTGGGCTGGTGGGAGGACACCATCGTTTTTAGGGAAGAGGACACGCGATTGACCCCCCAGATGGGGTGTTATATCGATGATGTCTTTATTTCATGGATAGGAAAAAAGAAGCCTTTGAAGAATTTGTCTCTCCGAATAATCTTGGCTTACGCTTTACCCATTAAATACACGATTTAGAGCTCCATTTTATGGTTGTGAAGGTGCAGAAAAAATATGACGGTAACTTGATGACAAATACATATAGAAAGCCAATTGCCACAAATATTCTGCTGGCTTGGCAGAGTCACCACCCAAGACCTCTTATGACAGGAATAATAACAGAATAAGGTGAAATTGCAGCACTATTGAGGATCAGGCTCGAGATCTACAACCCACAGGAAGTTTTGGGTAAAGCATATTATAATGCCTTGCATCTGAATGAAGTAATCTTCTTTCACCCAGAGTGGACGTATCGGGCAAAAACACAATGAGAGTAATAGGGACACTTGACGATCAGTCGGAGAGTGTCACTCATATCCTGAAAAGGTATTGGAACATCCTTAAACTTTATCCTTATGAGGCCACCATAATTTCTTGTTCCCTGTCAGTGACATGTGTAGGAGAAGGCCAATAAAATATCTACTTGTCCACAGCCATTATGAATCATCAACTCTGGCCCCTACTTGCTTGAATATGAATTGTGCAAAGGAAATATCCTGCTGTAACACCTGCAAGGCATGTCCCTTTGACAAGAGAAATAACACCTGAGACCTTATAAACTGTAAAAGTAAGGGGGTTGTTTACATGTGTACTTTTCAATGTACCCTGCAATATGTAGGAAAGACCAAGAGGGAGCTACGAAGGAGGATTCTGGAGCATATAGGATATATTATGTATAGACAGGACACACCAATTTCCCGCCATGTGTGGGAGAGTCACAATGGATCACTAAAAATTATCTCCTTTTGTGTCATTTAAAAAGTTCGTCCATCCCCTAAATGTGGTTCTTTGAACAAACGACTGTTACAAAAAGAATCCTGAAGGATATACTGGCTTGATAATTTATATCCAAAGGGATTAAACGAGAGACTTATGTTCTCTTGTTGTTTTGAATAACTGATCTATTTCATTTTTTCGTTCCATGACAATAACCAAATAACAGAGTAATAACTTAGGATCTTCATCTTTGTTGCCAATTCGTTTGGCTTTACATTTGCTTAATTCTTCATATATAGTGTATGTTGATCTGTTTTATCTTTGAAACATAGATATACATGTACACTTACCTTTTTCATATGGGGAAACACTATGACCTCATAATTCCATCCATCATCTAAGTATGAAGTTCATGCTATACAGGGGTACTTACTTAGATATTGTTCTCTTTTTATATAGGTTAACTTTATTATTAATATATTGTGTTGGTTTATCTATATATAATGATGCCCCCAATTGATTAGGTGATGCTTGGAGTCTTTACAATTTTTTTTTACTTGTAGTATTTGTTACGACAGACAGTAGTGGATCTTCTGGACCACCGCAAGCGATGGTGTAAGCCGTACAAGGGAGCGGAATCTAAGTAGCACCCGGTATTCACCAGAGCCTACCGCAATGCGGGATGGACTTGCTGCGGCGGGAAACTACCAGGTCGCTTCCATTGCCATGACTTGCTTGCGGTGGCAGCCGAGATGTAGCGTAGTACAGAATCGTAAAACGTAGACGTAGTCTTGGACAGGCAATAAGGTCAGGACAGGCGGCAGAGGTTCGTGGTCAGAGGATGTAGCAGGAGGTCGGAAACACGGATAGGTCAGGAACACACAAGGAAACGCTTTCTCTATGGCACAGGGCACAAATAGATCCGGCAAGGACAAGTCGGGGGCGGTACCATTATATAGGGTTAGTGGCCGGCTAAACCAATTACCGGCGCGCTGTCCCTTTAAATCTCAGAGAGCTGCCGCGCGGGCGCCCTAGAGGGCGGTAGCGCACACAGCAGCCATCTGAGGAGTGAGAGGAGACAGGAGCGTGGCCGGGTAAGTCCGTACTGACAGGGGAGTGAGTGAGCCACTCTTCCCCGAAGCCGGGGAAACAAGGGAGTCACGGCTGCGCCCGCAACCCGACCCGCGGGGCACGGGGCCAGTCGTGACAGTATTTATAATAAGATCCACTATATGGTACATCAATATCCATAAGTAAGGTTAGAAAATGCAATTTTTACCGTTATATGCTAGATCGAGCAATAGTATACAGCATATTTTCTCATTTAACTACCACTGGAATGCACATACATATACATGTCTTACAAATCACATATCAAGAATTCTACATTTCTACTAGACTCGGGGCTTTTTGTGTGTCTTAGAACGCCCCTTGGAGATCGTTATAGGTTTGGGTGTGTTTTGAGTGCATTTCAACTCGGGTGATGATGTGTGTGTGTAATTACTTTATTAAGGGTTTGTTGCACTTTATACTTCACTAGCAATCGATGTGTATATTTTGTGTCAGCGTCCTTGTTTTGGCGCGTCATCCTAGGCTCGGTGTATCTCTCTGTAAACCAGTGATGTCATCACCAATTGCCAACTATGCACGCTGTTGTGTAAGTTATTTATATATTATAATGATCTATTCTTTGGTCTGGAAGTCTTTTGTGAGTGTAGATCCCTACATCGATATATATATTTTTTAGAGTTTTTGAAGTGAATATGCCTTCTGTTTGAGAGCAAGGGGTGAGTGTTAGATGACATACACTCACCGGCCACTTTATTAGGTACACCATGCTAGTAACGGGTTGGACCCCCTTTTGCCTTCAGAACTGCCTCAATTCTTCGTGGCACCAAGGGGCCCAAAGAGTGCCAAGAAAATATTCCCCACACCATGACACCACCAGCCTGAACCGTTGATACAAGGCAGGATGGATCCATGCTTTCATGTTGTTGACGCCAAATTCTGACCCTATCATCTGAATGTCGCAGCAGAAATCGAGACTCATCAGACCAGGCAACGTTTTTCCAATCTTCTACTGTCCCAAATTTTGATGAGCTTGGGCAAATTGGAGCCTCAGTTTCCTGTTCTTAGCTGAATGGGAGTGGCACCCGGTGTGGTCTTCTGCTGCTGTAGCCCATCTGCCTCAAAGGGTTTGCCGTACTGTGCGTTGAGATGCTCTTCTGCCTACCTTTGGGTTTTAACGGGTGGCTATTTGAGTCACTGTTGCCTTTCTATCAGCTCGAACCAGTCTGCCCATTCTCCCTTTTACCTCTGGCATTAAACAATGCATTTCCGCCCACAGGACTGCCGCTCACTGGATGTTTTTTATTTTTCGGACCATTCTCTGTAAACCTAGAGATGGTTGTGCGTGAAAATCCCAGGAGATCAGCAGTTTCTGAAATATCAGACCAGGCCCTTTCTGGCACCAACAACCATGCCACGTTCAAAGGCACTCAAATCACCTTTCTTCCCCGTTGTCACGATCTGGAGCTGGTTAGAGTCTTAGGTTGTGACTAATAGGCACCCACCTGAAGGAAGGTAGTCGACAAGCCAGAGGTCGGTAACGTTGCGGGCGATGTCAGTCTTCGAGGAGCAGGCAGGAAACGTAGTCGGTTAAGCCAGAGGTCGTAACGTGCGGGCGATTGTCAGACTGCGAGGAGCAGGCAGGAAGCGTAGTCGGTAAGGAAAGTAAAAGGTCGAAGCACAATAGCATAAACGGTAGACAGCAAACTGGACAGGAGCAAGGATTATAGCAAGCACAATAACCTCACATGGAGGAAATTCAAGGTGGGCTTAAATAGGAAGTCCAGGGGTGGAGCAACATGATGTCACAGGGCAAGGCTGGGAAAAAAAGGACCTAACAAGGTTCAGCACGGGAGCTGTCCAAAGGACCAGATAGCTCAGTGAGCAGGGGTAACGGTCTGGGATTCAAGGGTCCAGGAGATCGAATCCGACATTAGTCCCCTCCTTTTTAGGATGGCTTGGAATCTAGGGGCTGGTTTTTCTGGATGTCTCTGATGAAAGGCCTTTGTAAGCCCGGAGATGAACATTATTTTCTGGTTCCATGAATTTTCCTCTGGTCCCTAGCCCTTCCATTGCACCCAAAATATTGCAATTGTCCTCTGAAATTCTAGAGTCCAAAATTTTTTTCCACCAGTATTCTTCCCGCC